>JACEIK010002309.1:185118-199544 GCA_018107945.1 Datura stramonium
GAATTCTTTCAGTTATATTCAAGTCATGCGTCTATATGTTTAGCTCTTGTTGAGTTATCATTTGAATTTTCTAAATTCAGAGGAGAGATTCTCCCATGTATCGATGTTCCTAATGTCTAAGTAAGTATAAGCACAAGCTAGGAAAATGATCAATTAAGCTTAGAACTTCTAATCTCAGGAAGTCACCTAGAGGTCACTCAGCTAACTAAATACGAGTTTATATGTTTTACAAAAGTCTCATACGCTGTATGTCTGTAATTCAGCTCTCAGCTCTATGTATATGTTAAGCGTTATGACAAATAACTCCAAGTCCAAGTTATAAGTCCCATGTTTTCATGCAAATAAGGCAAATGGATTGAGAATTGTATGTGCTTATCAATGTGATAAGTTTGGCAATGAAATTCCAATGTATAGTTGCCGATACATGTAAAGGAACCACCCTGTGGGCAGTATATATATGTAGTTCCCAGATGTCAAAGGATTGTATAAAAATGAGAATCTATGTGCTTCTACTCAAGCGATACGTTAAATTGGTAAGACTATCTATAAGACATTGCTTGTAAGCCTACTGAAATTCTTTTGTTGGCTAAACCTCCTGAAGGTCCGCCGAGTCACTGAGTTGACATGTTTGTATATAATTTGATAGCTTTACGTGATATATGTGCATATTTGCTAATTTTACGTGGTATATGTGCTCACTTGCATTTATATATTACGAAAGAGACCTATTACGGCCACAAATTAAGCATTTGTCATATCAATGCTACATGTGTCAAATTGACTCAGTATAAGCTTTATCGGCTCCATTCAAGATTATAATTGAGAATATTTTTATTTTTACCCTGGTATGGCACACCGACTGGAGATGTTTTTATTTTACCCTGGTATGGCACACCGGCTGGAGATATTTTTATTTTACCCCGGTATGGAACACGGCTGGAGATATTTTTATTTTTACCCCGGTATGATACAATGACTGGAGATATTTTTATTTTTACCCCAGTATGGTACACCGGCTGGAGATATTTTATTTTACCCCGGTATGGTACACCGGCTGGAGGCATTTTTATATGGTTTTTATGGTCGGTTGGCCGCCAACATAACAGTTATAGTTTTTCTTGTACATTACTTGGTTACATTTGCACTTCAGTATTGACTTATTGTCAGGTTTTAGTTTTCAAGATTCCAGGTCGTTACTATTCCTTATTTCTGGCTCAGTTATCATTGCTATCTTGCATGTTTATAGTTTTCTGCCTTATATACCAGTATATTTCATTCGTAATGACGTCCCTTCGCCTGGGGACCTACATTCGTGTCGCAGGTGCAGGTAGAGGTCGGGATTTCCAGTTGCAGTAGCAGTTCGTGAGATTAGCGAATGTGTTGGTATGCTCCTTTCTTTCTGGAGCTAAGTCTGATTTTGTTTCAGTTAGAGTTTTGAGATACAGTTATGGGTAGGTCGGAGCCCTGTTCCGACCATTAGTCAGTTTACTATTTAGAGGCTTTGTGGATTTAGTATGTACAATGGTGTTCAGTTTGTGGCCTTGTCGGCTTTTTGTTGTTTAGTTTAGCATACTCATATCCTTGTTTGCATTTCAGATGTTTACCCTGTATTGTTGAGACATTATGGGTCTAGTTTGTGCTCCAATTGATTGTGACAGGTGGCCTGGACGGCCTAAGTGTTACAGTTACAGATGTCATATAGCCGGCTTCCCAGTCAGTCAGGTATGGGGAGTCAGTCACGCCCTCCCCCTAGTTTTGGGGCGTGACATAATAGGCATACACACGGGTTGTATTGAGTAAATAGAGCTTGATGCGTGTGGGAAAAACCGCGAAAGTAGGGTCGGGTGAGGCCATGCCGTGAAGGGCCAGTGCGACGTGCCAGCCTGCCGGTGCTTTGGGCAGTGCGGCGCGCCAGGGGGACCAGCGCCCTGGGAGGCGCGACGCGCCACCTTCCCTGGTGCTTTGACCGGTGCGAGGCGCCCCCTATGCCACCGTCCTTGATTATATATAAGGAATCCTAGTTCATTTTAAATCACTTGCATAATATATCTCTCGACCAGAGAAGAGTAAATACACAACTTTCACTATATTTTCGTTTGATTATGCTACCAAACACCATCCAAATGCAAATTAACTTCGGGTAATGAGTTCTAGGCATACGGGAATAATTTCTATGTAGTTATTTTTCAGAAATTCATTTGACACACCAGAACCCCGCCGAGTAAGGATTGTTGGAATTTCTTCAAATTGGATTCTAAATGGCCACATGCAATAGGTAAGTATTTCTCCCTTCTAAACTCTCGAGAAGTTATAAGTTTTCGGCCGAATGAAACGGAGTTGAAGTTATAGTTAACCCTATTGAAAAGATATTGTTATTGACCGTTCTTATTCTTGAAAATAGCTATATTCTCTTAGTGTAAAGGCGGCAACCAAGTAGAATTACTGGCTTCAAGTGAAGAACTGTTCAACGAATGAAATTCGACATTCGAGGTATGTTAAGCCTTATTCCTTCAAGTTATTCTCGTCGTATAATAATACGACCTATGTTTTTGAATGTAGACAACGATCCTACATGTTTTAATTAGCTGTTGCTAGTATATAAAGATCCTGTATGTCGAGACTAGCTGTTATCAGTAGATTATGATTACATAAGTTGAGGCTAGCTGCTAGAAATCATATCAAGGGTATATTGCAGTATCCCTTGTCGGGAAAGAAGATGTTAAGTGTGACTCACGTTAGAAGCGTCATTGAAACTCCCCTGCCCTTTTGTTCACTATGTTAGTAGAATTGATGTTTTGCTATTGTTCCTAGGCTTTAGGAGTTTTTGGATAGTAGTTGGGTCTGAGTTAGTAAGTCGAACGGCTTAGGCGTAGCCGGGCACTATAACTATCAGTTTGGCGCCTGTATTGTCAGCAAAGCTCGGCCAGAAGCCGTTGGCGCACCTTGACGCCTCCAGGGCCAGAATTATGTTAATATGGTATTACACTAGAGTTAATAGCATCAGAGCTGCCCAGTGAGTTGGGGATCATATGCCATATAGTGGCCACCGCTAGTGACCGTTTGTTTCAGTTGATGTGGTGCTTATCGCACATGTCACTCAGGGCACCATCCCAGTTGTTACTAGTCTGATAGAACAGTAGATACCCTAAAGAGGAAGCTTTGTTAGCAGCTAGAAACGGGGCTAATGCCCTAGCATTTGAGGAAGCTTTGTTAGCGCAGCTAGAAACGGGGCTAATGCCCTAGCATACTCTTATCAGATATTCAGGTACAGGTTGCCGGAAATGACTAAGTCTAGATAAACACACCCACGAGGTTAGGAATCGCCCAGAGAAGGCATATGAAATCTTAATAGACTCAGTTAGTTCCTAAGGGACTAGGACCCCATTATAATAGCATTACCTCCAAACTAAGAGTTATAATAAGCTGCCTATGGGAGGCTAGGGCTAACTGCTCAGGAGCATATCCGATTAGTAGCAGCCCAACAATTGTTCCATGCAGAAGATAATTATCCTAGAGTAAAACTGTTATGGTCAGCTGTTACCAATAAAATTGAGACGACAGTGATGATATAGTAACCCTTATCAGAGTTAACCCTAGCCAACTTGATTATTGTATGTGATATTCGAGGATTGGATGTTGTTGCCTACAGGGTCATGCTTGCAGGAGCAGTATGATGTCCGTAGGGACCAGATTGAGGCTGTGAGGGCCGTATCCAGTTTTCAGAGCTTCCATTATGACCCATAGTCGATCCAAGGCTTTGGGTCCAACTACAACAGTTACATTATGGCCTATAATCGAGCCAAGGCTCGCGAACCAATTACAGCAGCTACAGTATGATCCATAATCGAGCCAAGGTTCGGGATCCAGTTACAACAGTCACATTATGACCTATAGTTGGGCCAAGGCCCGGGGTCCAGTTATCAGAGATTACCTAGAGTCTAGCTAAGGCTCGGGGTTCAGTTATCAGAGATTACATTATGACCCATAGTCGAGCCAAGGCTTAGGGTCCAGTTACACAGCTAGACAGTTCAGACTCAGACACAGCTATAGGAGCCATCAGGCTCGGATACAGCTTTAGAGAGCAGGCATTCCAGAGTTATAGTATGTTTATGTCACGACCCAAATGTACACCCGGATCGTAAACACGGTACAAGGAGCGGGAGAGACCCCAAGTTGACCCATGGCATGAGCATATATCTAATTCAATCACATGAGCGGAAGACTTAACATAAAGAACGTAATCATGACATAACATAAGGGAAAAACAATACTAGACTTATACATTACGGCGGAAAACAACTTATAGTCTGATAAGCCTCTAAACATGAAAGGCGGATTAATGGGACAACTCCCCAACTAATCCAATATCCAGAAACTGAAAGAAATGCATAGAATGTGAACATGTATCCCTCGGAACATGAGTACTCACCAAGTGCACTGAGAGTAAGGTTGAAACTAGCTACTGGTGAGGATGAGCCTGATAACTGGGACCTGTATCATGAAATGATAAAGCATAGAAAGTATGCAGTCAGTAGGTGGAATGTACTGAGTATGCAAGGTAAATAAAACGGACATTTAAAACATATATGAAATTCATAAATGATCATAAGAGTAGGATGTCATGCTCGTATCATAAATCATAATATCATATCATATGGCTCAAGGTTTTCAAAACATTCGTAACGTAACTTAATCATAATCATAATAGAAGAGGTTTACTTAACATGACTTGAGCCAGTATACATAATCATAACATGCATAAATCATGAGGAACAGTGGGAGGTTCTCTTAACCGACATACCCCATATGAACACACATGAAGCCCGACTTGTAATCCTAGTCGGGAGGGTATTCGTACCTTGCCAAGGGTAGGAATCATGAAGGGCGTGATTACACATGAAAAGGACCATTTGGTCCATGGAAAAATATGAAAGCGTCCCAACATACCTACGGTGGCACATAGTTCATGAGATCCAAGGCTTAATCGTGAGCCTCGAACCTACTCGGTGTTCGATACTACTCCCAAAACATATATAGTGCTCATAATAATACATACATGAGTTCATGGGCTAGTTAAATCATGATAATCATAAACACGCTTGAACATACATGAACTAGCCATAACTTGAGGCCCGTGGGTCGGCTAAAAACATAATTCATGATTGATAAAAATCATACATACTTGTAGATCATGCATGTAGTTTGAAATTCATAAGTTCGTAGTAGATAACATAATAAATTCATAAATAAATTCATAATTCATGCTGGGCTTATCAAAACACCAATGAATCAATGGATCATAAATCAATTCATCATGGGTCATGCATAATCAAGCTTAATTGTTTAGAAATTCAAAATCAACAATATTATAATCAATTTAAATCCCAAAAGATGATCAAAATCAGTAGATTATGATAAGATTTCAAAATCACAAGACCCATAATTAAATCGTTAAATTTTATAGAAATCAATTACAAAACCCTATGAGTTTTTGATAATTTAGAAGTAAAATCACAGAGTAGGAGCGTGGGTGTGGAAGGAACCACCCATTGATGAACTTACATACCTGGAAACACTTGATTCTTAATCTCCCTTGAAAACCCAAGATGAAATTTAGAGAATTTGGGGAAGAACACCTTGAATCACCTTTTAGACTCCTCTCTATACTCTTGCATGCATGAATGAGGCCTAACATGAGCTAATCCCCCTTAAAAGACCCAATTTAGAGCTTAAAACGACGTAGTTTAGGCATTAGGAATTATGAAAACACCCTCATTAAAATGCATGAAAAACACTGCCAAGGCTCCTAACGAGGGACCTCACGAGTCGTTGCCAAGGGGCATGACTCGTGGCTAGGACCCGTGAAGTCCACTGCCCAAAACACTCAGGGGGACCCCACGAATCGTGGTGGCTAACCACGACTCATGGTCCGTGACCCCTACTGCCCCAAAACCTTGATCAACCCTTCAATGCAGACCACGGGTAATCTCACGAGTCGTGAGGTCTGACCACGACTCGTGGTCAGGCCCGTGGCCTCCTCAACTTGAGCTTGCCCAGCCTTCTGACCACGAGTCACATCACGACTCGTGGTCACTCCTCACGACCCACCTCACGAGTCGTCCTTCAACCTGATGTAAATTTCCACTTTTTCTTCGTTTTGACTCCCAGATCTGATCCTTGGATTCCCGGGGTATAACAATATCTCCCCCTTGGGAACATTTTTCCTCGAATGATAGAATCATGCAAAAAACTCAGAAACAAGCAATCACCATATATAAATACTGATCATTAAGTTGAAAACTGACGGATTGACTATCTCCGAAAAGAACTACATAACTGAACTGAATTCTGACACTACATACATATACCATATCATAAAATAAACTTGTACGCATGAACGGAACATAAAAATTGATTAGAGGTTTAGGGCAAAAACTGATACCTCAAACTAAAACTGAGCCGGTAGAGAACAGGTGTAGGTATTTAGCCATCACATCCACTTCGGCTTCTCACATAGCTCCTTCAACATGCTGGTTTCTCCACAATACTTTAACTGAAGCTATTTATTTGTTCCTTAGCTTACGGACTTGACGATCTAAGATTTCCACTGGAATTTCTTCATAGCTGAGGCTATCCTTTATGCCAACGCTGTCCACCGGGACTACTAAAGCTGGATCACCCAAGCACTTTTTCAAAAATGACACATGAAACACAGGATGAAATAAAGATAACTTCGAGAGCAAGTCCAACTCATACGCCACCTTACCAAGTCTCCTCACAACTCGGTAAGGGCCAACATAGCGGGGACTGAGAGTCCCCTTTTTCCCGAACCGCATGACTCCCTTCATGGGAGATACCCTTAGAAATACCCAATCGTCCACATCAAACTCCAAGTCTCTTCTCCTCATATCGGCATATGATTTCTGATGACTTTGAGCGGTTTTCAACTGGTCCCTTATCAACTAAACCTTCACCTTCGCCTCGTGAACCGAAGCTGGCCCTATCATAGCTGCCTCACCAACCTCAAACCATCCGATGGGGGATCTATACCTCCGCCCATAGAGGGCCTCGAACGATGCCATTTTGATACTAGAGTGATAACTGTTATTATAGGCAAACTCGATTAAGGGTAAATGATCGTCCCAACTACCTTTAAAATCCATAACACATGCCCTCAACATATCCTCAAGAGTCTGGATTGTTCGTTCGTCTTGGCCATCCGTCTGCGGATGAAAGGCCGTGTTGAGCTTAACTTGAGTCCCAAGTCCCTTCTGAATAGACTGCCAGAGCTGGGAGGTAAATTGAGTACCTCGGTCTGATATAATAGACAAGGGCACTCCATGAAGTCAAACCAATTCCCGAATATACAGTTTGACATAGTCATCTGCTGAATCCGTGGTCTTGACCGGTAGAAAATGGGCAGCCTTAGTTAACCTTTCTACCACCACCCAAATGGAATCATAGTGCCGTCAAGTACGAGGTAGGCCTGTAATGAAGTCCATATTAATCTCTTCCCACTTTCAAGTGGGGATGCTAATATCCTGAAGTACGCCTCCCGGTCTTTGATGCTCGACCTTCACTTGCTGACAGTTAGGACATTTGGCTACAAACTCTGCAATATCCTTCTTCATACCATCCCACCAATAGATTTCTCTCAAGTCCCGATACATCTTCATGGATTCCGGATGGATAGAATATCTGGTACCATGTGCCTCATGTAATATCCGAACTCTCAAATTATCGACGTCTGGAACACATAGTTGACCTTGGTATCATAGAACACTATCTCCCCCTTGGGAGAAAACCTCCACCTTTCAATTCCGCACTGCTTCCTTCAACTTCCTCAAAATCGGATCTTCATCTTGCTTAGATTTGACATCAACCACCAAGGACAATTCTGACCCATTCTGCAGAACGACACTACCATTGGTCGAGTCGACCAACCTAACCCCCAATCTTTTGAGCCGGTGGACATCCTTCACTAACTCCTTTCCCTCCTCCACGTGGGACACACTATCCATAGAGAGCCTACTAAGTGCATCCTCCACCACATTAGCCTTGCCCAGATGGTAAAGAACACTCATGTCGTAGTCCTTTAATAACTCCAACCACCTCCTTTGCCGAAGATTGAGATCCTTCTGCATGAACACATATTGCAAGCTCTTGTGATCCGTGAATACATCCACGTGGACCCCATACAATTAATGTCGCCATATCTTCAATGCAAACACCACCACGGCCAACTCGAGATCATGGATCAGGTAATTCTTTTCGTGAACTTTCAGCTGTTGAGAGGCATATGCTATTTCTTTCCCACACTACATCAACACACATCCCAGTCCGACTCTCGAAGCATCATAATATACAACGAAGTCATCCGTACCCTCGGGTAAAGTCAACACTAGTGCTGAAGTAAGTGGGATCTTCAATTCCTGGAAGCTTTCCTCACAAGCCTCCGACCATTGGAACTTTACCTTCTTCTGAGTCAACTTGGTCAAAGGTGCCGCAATAGATGAGAAACCCTCAACAAATCTCCAGTAGTAACTTGCTAGGCCCAAGAAACTCTAAATTTCTGAAGTATTCACCGGTCTGGGCCAATTTTTCACCGCTTCAATTTCCTGAGAATCCACCTTAATGCCCTCACCTGAAACCACATGGCCTAAAAATGCCACCGAGTCCAGCCAAAACTCACATTTTCTGAAATTTGCATATAACTAACGATCCTTGAGGACCTGAAGCACTATATGCAAGTGAGTAGCATGCTCCGCCTCGCTTCGAGAGTATATAAGGATATCATCAATGAACACGATCCCGAACATGTCTAGATACGGCTTGAAAACCCTGTTCATCAGATCCATAAAGGTTGCAGGAGCATTGGTTAGTCCAAATGACATAACTACAAACTCATAATGGCCATACCAGGTTCTAAAGGCTGTCTTTGGGATATCACTCTCCCAGACTGTTATACCCCGGAAAACCAAGGATCAGACCAGGGAGTCAAATAGGGAAAATTTTGAAGAATAATGCAGCAGTGCAGAATGAGTCGTTAGATGATTCGTGAGGAGACCCCCATGAGTCGTCAAGTGGCTAGTGGGAAGGTTGGACTGAGCTAAGGAGTTGAGGTCCCCATGGGTGTCGGAACGACTCGTGGTCTGCCACCACGAGTCGTCAAGTCTCCCACGGGGTGAGGCTAAGGGTTACCTGGAAGGTTTGACCAGTGTACCTAACGAATAGGATCCCAAATCGTGGCCAGTCCTAATGACTCGTGAGGTGGTTCGTGAGCAATCTTGTGGAAATTTAATTAAGAATGAGGTAGTGTACTTGACGGAAGGTGACCACATCTTGTGACAAGTCATTGAGTCACCTATTGCGAGCCCAGTCGACCTGGTATCCAATGTATTTGACGGACGACCCAACGATCTGTGGTCCCTGGAAATAAGTCGTTAGGTCGCCCGTTGGGGTCTCCTGACAGTTATTTCCTGTGAATTAATAAGGGCCTTCTCATAATTTTCTACACTCCTAAGACCTAAACTACGTCGTTTAGAGGTCGTGAAAGGGTCTTTTGAGGGGAAATCATCCATGATAAACCTCATTTGATACTTGTAAGAGTAGAGAGGAAAGAGGAAAAGGATTCAAGTGTTCTCCTTCAAGTTCTTCAAGTTTCCATCTAGGGCTTTTTACGGGAGTTAAGAATCAAGAAGTTCCAGGTATATGGGGTTTTGAATGGGTAGTTTAGTCTCTACCCATGCCCAAGATCTCCCTAATTCTATGTTTAAAGTTACCAATTCTTGATGGGTCATAATCCAAATGCATGTTTCCTCAAAAATTGATATGAACATGTTTTAGTATGTCAAAAAATCATGGGTTTGAATTATTGGGCTGTTTTCACTTATTTTATTCAATATTTGATGATTTAATCCCTAAAAGCACATGCTCCCAAATCATGGGGTTTTAGTGAAAATCATGGTTATGGTGATTTCTCAAGCATGATATGAACTCGTGAATTTAAGCATGTTTTCAACTACTCATGTTGTTATGATCATGTTTTCTTATAAATTTAAGCATTTCAAGTATGATTGAAATTATGGGCATTGACCACATATCGCTTGTGATTTATGAACGAAGATTTTTGGCTGATTCACTGGCCCAATTCCATGACTAGTACTACGAATTTTCAAGCATGTTATGATTGTCACGATTTAACTAGCCATGCATGAATTTTATGAGCACGTTGCATGTTTTGGGAGTAGTGCCTAACACCGAGTACGTTCAGGGCCCAGTTTACGCCCCGAATCTCAAAACTACGTGCCACCATAGGTTATGTTTGGGACCGCCTCAGTGTTTGTCCCCTATGCCCTACGGGGTCTTCATGAGTGATATCACGCCTTTCATGGTTCATACCCTTGGCAAGGTATGGACGGCCTCCCGACTAGGCTTACAGGCCGGGCTCCATGTGTGCTTGTATGGGGTATGTCGGTTATAGAAATCTCCCACTGTTCCTCATTTTTGTAATGCATGTATGTTTATGTTCTTTTGGCTCAAGTTATGTTTTATGGACTGTTTTCCCTCATGTTATGACTATGACAGGTTTACAAATATATTTGAAAAATCTTGAGCCTTACGGTATACTTAAGATTCCAGTTTTTTTATGATCATGAATCCCCACTCTTATAATTTTTATGTTTTAAGAATTGTTTTGCATACCTTACATACTCAGTACCTTTCAAGTACTGACCCACATATTTTCAGGATCTGGTTTGCAAGTCTAGCACCGTTCCTAGGTTGTGCTCAGTTCTTCTCTCAGCTTTCAGTGGTGAGTCCTCATGATTCGAGGGCTTCATGTTCGGACCTTGTTTACCTTTTGTTTTAAGAATGTTGGGGTTAGTTGGGGTCTTGTCCCTTCAACCCGTCTATTATGGTTAGAGGCTTTCAGACCTATGTGTAGTATTTAGCCATTTATGTTTGGATCTTGTATTGTTGTTTCTTACATCTCATGCTACGATTTTTCGTTAGTTCATGATTATTAAGCCAAGTCTTCCGCCTTACGTGAAGGGTTTAGTTATTTGCTTATGCCATGGGTTGACTTGGGGTCCCTTGGGGTTCCTCGTCCCGTGTCTACGATTCGGGTGTATCTCGGGTCGTGACAAACTTGGTATCAGAGCAATAGGTTCAGATGTGTCCTAGGGAGTCTGAAAGCCGCATTAGGTAGAGTCTTTTTCATGGGTGTGAAGCGCGCCACACTTATGACGAAGAGGATACTAAACATTTTAGGAAATATCCCCTTCTTTCATGATTTATGTCGTGCGGTGAAAACCTCTCCATCCTTCTAACTCATGCTATTCGCAATTGTAGAAAAATTATGGCTTCTAGAAGGATGAACAGAAGGAGGAACATAAATGATGAAGGCCACGAGGGTGGCCATGATAATGGGCGTCAACAAGCCCCACCTGTTCAGGAGCCCCAAGCACCAGAGCCAGCTGCCCACGCCGAGTTTCGGCCGGCAATTCAAATGTTGGAGTAGGCCTTGACCACTCAGGTCAACCAAAAGGTTGTTGCGCATGTTCATAGAACGGCAATGCAGCGGCAACCCGGATCAGGGATTTTCTAAGGATGAACCTTCCCGAGTTCACAAGGGCAAAGGTGGATGAGGATCCACATGAGTTCATTGAAGGGATCTTGAAGGTCACTTAGGTTATCAGAGTGACAAATGAGGAGTGTGTTGATTTTGACTCTTATCAGGTTAAAGAGGTCACCTATATTTGGTTCAAGCAATGGAAGGACAACTGGGTAGCGAAAGCAGGCCCTATCAGTTGGGACGAGTTCCATATGGCCTTTCTCGATAGGTTCTTCCCTCGAGAGATAAGGGAATTGAAAGCAGTTGAGTTTGTTAATCTCAAACATGGAAAGATGACTGTGTTCACTTGAGTTGACTCGCCTATCAAAGTATGCCCCTGAGTTAGTGATGGACCAGAGGGCGCGAGTGAGCAGATTCGTGCAGGGAGTAGCCGAGTATCTAGACAAGGACTGAAGAACAACCATGCTTCATCAGGATATGGACTACCCACGGATATTCCTTTATGCCCAGCAGATGGAGGCAACTCATATGAGGCAGAGAGAGGCCAAGAGGACCAGAACTGATAGCTATAGGTCCTCCCAGTCGAGGTCAGGAGGTGGGCCTCACCATCAGTCCCAGCATAGGTCTATTACACCAGCACCATCTTCGGCCAGTACCCCATCCAGGCCAAGAGACGAGCAGGGGAGAAAGGCCTCAGGTTCGAGGGGTCAAAATAGCATGCACACAGAGCTCACATTCCCATCTTGTTCTAGTTGTGGCAAGAACCACCCAGGGAAGTGTTTGGTGGACTCAGATGCTTGTTTCGAGTGTGGAAAACCCAAAAACAGGCTCAGGAATTGCCTCGCAGCTAAGTCAGGGAGTGGTGGAGCCCGCACTCCAGCAGTTAGTTCAGTAGCCCCGATGGAACGTCCTACTCAATAGGGTACTTCGACTGGTCCAGCTGGCGGCTAGCGCCAAAACTGATTTTATGCACTTGGCTCGACAAGAGCAGGAGACTTCTCCCGATGTGGTCACGGGTATGTTGCGAGTCTTTCATATTGATGTTTATGCTTTACTAGATATGGTAGCTACAATGTCTTTTGTGACACCTTACATTGCTAGTAACTTTGGGGTTAGTCCTAAAACTTTGTCAGAACCGTTTTCTGTGTCTACTCCCGTTGGGGATTCAGTCATAGCGAGGTGGGTATATAGAGATTGCCCCATTACTGTATCGCATAAGGTTACCTCCGCAGACTTATTAAAATTGGCTATGACTGATTTTGACATTATTTTAGGCATGGATTGGTTGTTTTCATGTTATGCTTCTATTAATTGTAGAACCCGAGCGGTGGAGTTTCGTTTTCCGGGTGAACCAATTTTAGAATGGAGGGGTAGCTTAGTGGTCCCTGTAGGTCGCTTTATCTCCTATCTCAAGGCTAGGAAAATGATTTCTAAGGGTTTTATTTACCATTTGGTTAGGGTTAAGGATGTCACGTCCGATACCTCGACCATTCAGTCAGTTCCTGTGGTATGTGAATATCCCGAGGTATTTCCAGATGAACTACCAAGTGCTCCTCCCGAGAGGGAGATTTATTTTGAGATTGATCTTTTACCCTACACATATCCCATATAAATTCCTCACTTCCGAATGGCCCCGGCCAAGCTAAAAGAGTTAAAGGAGCAGTTGAAGGATTTGCCGGATAAGGGTTTCATTAGACCGAGTAAATCCCCATGGGGCGCCCCAGTGTTGTTCATCCAGAAGAAAGATGGTTCTCTCCGGATGTGTATTGACTATAGGCAGTTGAACAAGATCACCGTCAAGAGTAGGTACCCTTTACCCAGGATTGATGACCTATTCGACCAGCTTCAGGGTGCCAAATGTTTCTCCACGGTAGACCTCAGGTTCGGTATCACCAGCTCAGGGTTCGTGAGAGCAACATCTCGAAGACTGCTTTCAGGACCCGGTATGACCATTATGAATTCGTTGTTATGTCTTTTGGACTAACCAATACCCCTACAGCTTTTATGGACCTGTTGAACAAGGTATTCAAGGCATATCTGGATATGTTCGTGATCGTGTTCATTGACGACATATTAATGTACTCTAGGAGCGAGGAGGAGCATGCCGCACATCTGAAGGTAGCACTCCAGACCCTCAAGGATAACCAGCTATACGCCAAGTTCAGCAAATGTGAGTTCTAGCTGAATTTCGTTGCATTGTTGGGACATGTAGTGTCAAGAGAAGGTATAAGGGTGGACTCCCTGAAAATAGAGGCGGTAAAGAACTGGCCTAGACCGGTAAACCCTTCAGAGATCAGGAGCTTTTTGGGCTTAGCGGGTTACTATCGGAGGTTCGTAGAAGATTTTTTTTCATCCCTTGCAGCCCCATTGACTAGATTGACTCAGAAAAAGGTGAAGTTCCAGTGGTCGGAGGCTTGTGAGAAGAGCTTCTAGGAATTGAAGGCCAGACTCACTTCAGCAAAGGTGTTGACTTTACTGGAGGGCTCCGATGGATTTGTTGTATACTATGATACTTCGAGAGTCGGACTGGGATGTGTATTGATGTAGCACGGGAAAGTCATAGCATATGCTTCTAGACAACTAAAAATTCATGAGAAGAATTACCCGACCCATGATCTTAAGTTGGCCGCGGTGATGTTTGCTTTGAAGATGTGGCGACACTACTTGTATGGGGCTCATGTAGATGTATTCACTGACCATAAAACCTTACAATATGTGTTCACGCAGAAAGATCTCAATCTTCGACAACGGAGGTGGTTGGAGCTACTTAAGGACTATGACATGAGTGTCCTTTACCACCCGGGTAAGGCCAATGTGGTAGCGGATGCCCTTAGTAGACTCTCTATGGAGA
>JACEIK010002309.1:202882-218913 GCA_018107945.1 Datura stramonium
GGTGGTTCATGGGAAGGTTGGACTGAGCTAAGGAGTTGAGGTCCCCACGGGAGTGGGAATGACTCGTGGTCAGCCACCACGAGTCGTCAGGTCTCCCGTGGGGCGAGGCTAAGGGTTACCTGGGAGGTTTGACCAATGTACCTAACGGATGGGACCCCATGAGTCGTGGCCAGTCCCAACGACTCGTAAAGTGGGTCGTGAGCAAGCTTGGGGAAATTTAATTAAGAATGAGGCAGTGTAATTGACAAAGGGTGGCCATGACTCGTGGTCTCTTGTGACAAGTCGTTGAGTCACCTATTGCAAGCCCAGTCGACCTGGTATCCAGTGTATTTGACGGACGACCCAATGATCCGTTGTCCCTGGAAACGAGTCGTCAGGTCCCCCGTTGTGGTCTCCCGATAGTTATTTCCTGCGAATTAGTAAGGGCCTTCTCGTAATTTCCTACGCTCCTAAAACCTAAACTACGTCATTTAGAGGTCGGGACAGGATCATTTGAGGGGAAATCATCCATGATAAACATCATTTGATACTTGTAAGAGTAGAGAGGAAAGAGGAAAGGGATTCAAGTGTTCTCCTTCAAGTTCTTCAAGTTTCCATCTAGGGCTTTTCAAGGGAGTTAAGAATGAAGAAGTTCCAGGTATGTGGGGTTTTGAATGGGTAGTTTAGTCCCTACCCATGCGCAAATTCTCCCTGATTCTATGTTTAACGTTACCAATTCTTGATGGTTCATAACCCAAATGCATGTTTCCTCAAAAATCAAAATGAACATGTTGTAGTATGTCAAAAAATCATGGGTTCGAATTATTGGGCTGTTTTCACTTATTTTATTCAATATTTGATGATTTAATCCCTAAAAGCACATGTTCCCAAATCATGGGGTTTTAGTGAAAATCATGGTATGGTGATTTCTCAAGCATGATATGAACTCGTGAATTTAAGCATGTTTTCAATTACTCATGTTATTATGATCATGTTTTCTTATAAATTTAAGCATTTCAAGTATGATTGAAATTATGGGCAATGCCCACATATCGCTTGTGATTTATGAACTAAGATTTTTGGTCGATTCACGGGCCCAATTCCATAGATAGTACTACGAATTTTCAAGCATGTTATGATTGCCACGATTTAACTAGATATGCATGTCATGTATGAATTTTATGAGCACGTTGCATGTTTTTGGAGTAGTACCTAACACCGAGTAGGTTCGGGGCCTAGGTTACGCCCCAAATCTCAGAACTACATGCCACCATAGGTTATGTTTGGGACCGCCTCAATGTCTGTCCCCTCTGCCCTACGGGGTCTTCACGAGTGATATCACGCCTTTCATGGTTCATACCCTTGGTAAGGTATAGACGGCCTCCCGACTAGGCTTACAAGTCGAGCTCCATGTGTGCTCGTATGGGGTATGTCGGTTATAGAAATCTCCCACTGTTCCTTATTTTTGTAATGCATGTATGATTATATTCTTTTGGCTCAAGTTATGTTTTATGGACTGTTTTCCCTCATGTTATGACTATGACAGGTTTACAAATATATTTGAAAAATCTTGAGCCTTATGGTATACTTATGATTCTAGTTTTTTTTATGATCATAATGTCCCCACTCTTATAACTTTTATGTTTTAAGAATTGTTGTTCATACCTTACATACTCAGTACCTTCCAAGTACTGACCCACATATTTTCAGGATCCGGTTCGCAGGTCCAACACCGTTCCTAGGTTGCGCTTAGTTCTTCTCTCAGCTTTCAGTGGTGAGTCCTCATGATTCGAGGGCTTCATGTTCGGACCTTGTTTACCTTTTTTTTCCAGAATGTTCGGGTTAGTTGGGGTCTTGTCCCTTCAACCCGTCTGTTATGGTTAGAGGCTTTCAGACCTATGTATAGTATTCATTCATTTATGTTTGGATCTTGTATTGTTGTTTCTTATATCTCACGCTATGATTTTTCGTTAGTTCATGATTATTAAACCAAGTCTTATGCCTTATGAGAAGGGTTTAGTTATTTTCTTACACCATGGGTTGACTTGGGGTCCCTCAGGGTTCCTCGTCCCGTGTCTACAATTCGGGTGTACTCTCGGGTCGTGACACGGACTCTGAGCTGGTGATACCCAGACCTAAGATCTATCTTCGAGAAACACCTGGCACCCCAGAGCTGGTCAAATAAATCATCGATCCTGGGCAAGGGGTACCTATTCTTGACAGTGACCTTATGTAGCTGCCGATAGTCAATACACATTCGAAGGGACCCATCCTTCTTTTGAACAAAGAGAACCGGTGCACCCCATGGGGACTTGCTCGGTCTAATGAAACCCTTATCCAACAAGTCCTTCAACTGTTCTTTTACCTCCTTTAACTCGGCCAGAGCCATCTTGTAAGGAGGAATAAATATAGGTTGTGTGTTGAGAAGAAGGTCTATCCCGAAATCAATCTCCGTTTGGGAGGGACACCTGGAAAATCATCAGGGAACACCTCCGGATACTCACACACCACTGGAACTGACTGAATAGTCGGGGTCTCGGACTCTACATCCTTAACCCTAACTAGGTGGTACATGCAACCCTTAGAGATCATTTTCCTGACCTTAAGGTATGAAATAAATCGATTGGTTAGCACATCGGAATTACCCTTCCATTCCAAAACTTACTCACTCGGAAATCGAAATTCTACTACACGGGTCCTACAATAATCGAAGCATAGCATGCAAACAACCAATCCATACCCAAGATGATATCAAAGTCCATCATGGCCAACTCTACTAGGTCCGTGGAGGTAACCTTATGCAACACTGTAATAGGGCAACCTCTATATCCCGCTTAGCTACAACCGATTCACCGACTGGAGTAGATACGGAGAACGATTCTAACAGAATTTCGGGTCTTACTCCAAAACTACTTGAAATGTAAGGGGTCACAAAACAAAGTATCCCCTAGATCTAATAAAACATAAACATCAATATGGAAGACTTGCAACATACCCACATCTGGTGCAGCCTCCTGCTCTCGGCAAGGCACTAGGGCATAAAACCTGTTTTGGCGCTGACCGCCTCCTGAACTAGTTGAAGCACCCTATTGTGGGGGTCATGCTGTTGGAGTGGTAGAACTGCATGCAGGGAAATCTCTGATCCTGTGTCCGAGTTTGCCACACCTGAAACAAGCATCTGCACCGACCAGACACCTCCCGGGATGATTTTTACCGCATCTCACACAAGCTAGGAAAGTGCACTTAATGTCGCCCATATTACACCTCGCAATTGAGATATAAGCGGTCGATTGTCAAATATTGAACCCAACAAAGGTTGAGGTCGATCCCACAGGGAATATGGTAAGAACTTAAGTTAATGCGAATAACTGTTACTATTGAGTTACTTATTTTCGAAGGGAGAAACAAATAAAATAATAAATAAAAGTAAAACTACTTAATGCTGAAATCAAATTCGGGTTGTATTCAATTAACGACTTGACTAGGATTGCGTTCCCCAAGATTTCATAACCACAAAGCTTATACACTAGTGATCTATTTCGGTGTTTAACATGCAATATTGGTAAGTTAGGTTCACCTAAATGGTTGGTCCCTTATTTAGATGATTATCACCACGCAACTTGGTCCATATACAGATGTACTTTAATTGACCCTTACCCTTAATATCGGATTAGCTATCCCCGGATAAGTTCAAGCTATTAGATGAGGGTTGATAGCCTTAAATCTCCGTTGTTAATCCCTTTTCCTATTTATTACCTCCTTGGTCTAGTAAGTAAGAATAAGGCAAGTCCTAACGTTTGCAACCATCAAGAATCAATCAAAATGAAGGAAAAAATAATACATGCATAAAACTCCGTTCAAGAGTCACTAAGTGTTTTTGCCTTTGTGTGTTAATTCATCTTGGTTCCCACAAACCTAGTTATGGGTTTAGCTACTCACGCTTGTATTATCACAATCACACATTATTGAATAAATCATAATTGCATCTTACAAATTATGATAGAATAAAAACCACGTAGATTGAATAAAAACTCCAAAATTGATGAATTAACTCCAATGTTGCTTTTGTTTCTTGACTCAAGAACAATTGATCAATACCAAAATTCTAGTGTAATACTAATATAATTGGCTCTCTCAATTACTCTCTAACTATCACTAATCGTTCTTTAAAAATAAACCTAAACTGTGTATTTATAGTTCCAAGGAATCCTTTTCCTAATTAAAACTGGAAACCAGGTTGGCAGTGGCAACGGGCTTGGTGAAGATTCATTTGGCCCTCTGACGAGTTGTGCCTTGCAAAAAACAGTCGTCCTCAACAACGTATCCAGATGTGGCAATGGGTCACCTAACGACTCGTCGTGCCTGAGCACGAGTGGTTAGGTCCCTTGTGGTCTCATTCCTCCAAAGTTCCAGTGCACCTTACGGTTGATCCTAGTGATCTACCAACGAGTCGTTCCTTCATGTGATGACTCGTTATGTCTGTCATCAACTACACTGGCCACTTTGTTAAGATTTCCTTTCTCAACCTTCACTGTTGACCTCACGACTCGTTACCAGGTGTGACGAGCCGTTCCATCAACTCATCAGGTACACTATCTTCGAACTTCAGCTTTTCCCCACGCCTTTAACAACGAGTCGTGCCTTCTTCCAATGATTCGTGAAGTGCCTGTCAGTCACCCTTTCAGTTGTTTTCAGCATTAATTCGACCAATTCACTCCCAAACCTATTTTCCCGCAACATTAAGCACAAATCACATCATACCTATATAAACATACCCAGAATGTGCATAATTTCTTGGTTTTAAGCGTCGAAAGTGCCGTAAAATTACGGCACATCAACATCCTCAACTTAGAACTTTTGCATGTCCTCAGGCAAAAATAAAATAAAATAAAACAAACTAAACTATTCGACGCTTCAATCGAAAGAACTCTAGGAAACTTACAGTAGTCACATTTATACATCAAAATCAGATTTTCTAACCCTCCCTAGTCGTATCAACTCAAATCACTATGCATATGCAAAATTTCCAACCCTAACACATAGGAATCAAAATATGGCAAAATACTATCACTTGCAACCACACACTTAAATCTATAACACTGACCCAGATAATTTTCAGATGATTTTGTTGACCAAATGCCCTCACCTCAAAGAAGTCCCACACTCACACATGTGTATTTGATTAACTCGTATATTTCTCTTGGGACTAAGTAAGATCCACTCGCTCTCACAAAGAAATTCAAACTGTGTGCATACAATACCATAAGTTTGCCTTTACTTTCAATACCTCGATTTTCTAACAAGTAGCTAGGATCACTATAGGACTTTCTAAGCTTGTAACGTAAGCTCGGGCTTGGGTAAGGTACATATGGAATTAGTAGCTCAACCCTCCTTGGCACTACACATCTCTTGACTCCACTTTTCACCTTTATTTCTATTTTCTCCCTTTTTTTCCTTTAACTACTTCTTTTTCTTTGCTTTTACAACTACGGATACGGTTTCTCTTTATTCAAACACTCATTGATGTCACACATTTTTTTTCTTTTCTTTTCTTGCTCTTTGACAACAATTTTTTTTTCTTTTCTTTATGCATACGACACCCGCTCTTTTCCTTTTTCATTACCCAATTTTCTTTCCACCCGAATCTTCTTAATCACCCCTATAATAGCCACCCTCAACTTAGGTGATTTTCCTGAGTTGAGGTTCACAATGCTCAAGGAGGGACCAGGGCCAAAACAGGTTCATTCATAATAAAATCAGGCAGGTGAATTGGTGTGAACAAAAAGAAAGGTCAATTTAATCTCAAACATTTGGATCAAGGGATTTTTATTCACTTTTGGTAGGTCTTTTAAGGCTGAAGTGGACTCATAAATAAAAAATAGCCTATGATCCTTTCCTAGTTTCCTATCCTCTATTTTAGTACTACTGATCAGGCAAGTTCTAGATCGATACACACAACCGAATTCAGCTATTAAACCTCACTTCACACATAACACAAGTCAACTTCATCACTTCCACTAATCGCTAGTTCAGGTACAACCATACAATGGTAAACATGTTCACAGTTTCAATGCCATACAAAGATTCACAAAGGTCATACTTGTCAACTTTCACATACACATATACAATTTTTTCAGAGGAATATCAAATTATCAAACAACAATTATTTTCAACAATTTCAGCTCTTGACATCCTTCAGTTTTCCTACTTTCTTCCAACTTACACAAAAAACATAAAATAAAATCCTAAACATGCCGGTTCTACTAGATATGGAACACCCGAGGGAAAAGACATCTGGCAAGAAAAATCCTCGAGTTATGTTCAACAAAAAGAATGCACAGGTATCCCTTCCCACCCCCATCAAGAAAGCATGTGTCGTCCTTGACATATATATATATATATATACCAAACAAAAACTAAAGAAATTGGGAACATACCTGTGCGACTTAGGTGTCAGCTACCTAGTCGGTGGAGGGCGTAGATACGCCTCCAATTTCATCACCAATATTATCGTCTTGAACCGGTGCATTCTCAGATCCAACAAAGATCGTGCCCTCTCCACGAACTCTCCCTGCCTCAGTCTTGGCTCTCTATTGAGCCTCCTCTCTCGATTCATGTAGCGCTCTCTCCATCTCACTCCACTCTCATTTTTGCTGACGGAGCAGAGAAGCATCATCATTAAAAATTGCCTCCTCACGGGGCCTCTTCCCTTTATCATGTGTCACCGGCTCCTCCGTGATAAAGTCGAAAATCGGTGGCAATTCTTCTTTAAACTTGTCCTCTATCACAAGAAGTATCGGTGGAGGTACTACATCTACCTGTCGTGCAGCCAAGTCCCGCACCTTAGATCTGAGTGCTCCTAGCTCTGAGTACCATATAGAAAACTCCGGTGTTTGTAACTGTGCAAGGCACTCATCCATCCTCTTCTCAAAAGCATCCAGTCGGCCATGCACTGAACTAGACAATGTCTCCAACTCCTTTGATACCCACGGATTTACCTGCTCCATTAGAACTCTAACCTATAGAGATGTGTGTGCCTACTGCTTTTCGGCCTTTGTTAGCTGCCTAGCCATATCAACTAAAAACTCTTGTGAGACCGTGACTAGGCCGGCTGTGGTGGCTCATGGAGGCACAACTGGTGATCTCGGGGCTGCTGCAGTAGATGATGACTCAGGAACATTGACAGGTATGGAGGTATCCGCTGCATCTGTAGCCTCAGGATGGCTACCTGTCTCTCTGCCCTCCATAGGCTCAGCTACCAACTCAGCTAACTGTGCTGCATCAGTCTGCATCCCATTGCCAAATGCCTCTGCTAATATTGTCGCTCCCGGTGGATGCAGCTGCCTGAGTCCTCGCCCTCAATACCGGGTTTGTACCATCTCGAATCAACCCGATATCGGTAATCTTGTAGACCACTACTCTCTAGTCCACTGATGGCAATACCAGAACCTTTGACTCCTGATAGAGTCTATCAATCAAATATGGAAACGGGATGGTAGTACCGTCATTGATTGCCCGCTCTCTAATCTCTCAGCAATGTATCGCGGGAAATTGATGGCATACCCCTCCATTATGCTTGATACCAAAGCTGCTCTGTCAGGTGAAAGGATGTTGTCATTGCTGGTTGGTACCAGTCTGTGCTGCACTAGTGACCACCAAAATTTCACCTGAAAATTCAGTGTGGCCTTCTTTATCTGCGATTCTATACCATGCAGTCATTCCACTAGCGGACCTCTCATAGAAATGATCTGAGACAGCCAAGTATACTGCTAGATACGCTCCTGGATATTCAACTTCTTGGTTCTGACTTTCTTCAGGTCAGATAGCCTATGATTAAATTCTACCGTGTTCATCGAAGCTTGATAATCCGGCCCATACAACATCTTGGAGATTGTCCACTCAGAAATATCTACCGGAGTCTCTCTCACCAACACCTGATTTAATGCGGGCTTCTTCTCCAATCCTGGCCCCCTAATGCCAACCGTTGTAATGTGGCTGCATACGCTGCATAACACTCTCGAACTAAGCACGGGCTGTAGCTACCTGACGGCTCGGTCAACCAGCCAAATCTGTATTTATCGAACACTGCCTATAGCTCTAGAAGATCTTTAATCCCTGTAGTGACCAGCCTCGGCTCCTCGTATATGCTCCTCTTTGGATTTCCTTTTTCATTGGGAGCAATATCTCGATTGTATATAGCCCGCATGCCACGGACACACCATCTTCGAACATTTCTCGGTTGCTCATTTGATGTGTCCGAGGTATCCGTCAGCTCATTATCAAAATCCCCTCTCTGAGCATGTGATTCATCAACTCTCACTATGTTTTGCCCAGTCGTGAGAGGCTCAGGAACAAGTGCAGCAGCAACCCTAGCATTCTAATCAGTGCGGCTGGGTGGATCCCTTGCCAGTGGAGTGGGAGTATCGACCAGGGCTGTCGGATTTGAACTTTATTGAGCCCTAGCCCTGGTGGATCTCCTCACTAACTGCTCCTCTGATATGTTATACTCTTCCTCAGATCCACTTGACTCTTCAGAGGAGGTCGGATCATCACGCAGCCTACGGTATGAAGGTTGACTGCGCTCAGGTGTTTGTTTCTTTGTTGGGCCCTTCTTTGTTGTACCTCTTTGGGCCATTGTACCTGGGGGAACATTGTCAGTATGCAAGATAAGATGAAATAGAAAAAAAATTTGAGCTGGTGCCCAGTAGTCCTGACAGGCGACTAAACGAGTCGTTGCCACAGGCAACGACTCGTGAGGTCACTCGTCGTCTCAGACTGGACTTCCATCAAGATTGACCAGTGTACTTGATGACTAGTCCCAATGAGTCATTGCCAAAGGCAACGATTCATTAGATCGGTCGTTAGGTACACTGCCTCATGGCTTAATTTTTCCACTCAGGACGAGCTACACAACGAGTCGTTCTCCAATGACTCGTGATATAGCTCGTGCTCAAGAGTTTCAGTTCACCCATTTCAACTTCATCTTCTTCCCAATTTTCAATTCCACAAACACAGAGCTTCACAATCTTAAAATCAACCCAAGTGTTTCTACCATCGAAATCATATGTTTAAATCCTCCTAGGGTTTGTTTACATCATGAGGCGCAAATTTCATAATCATAATATTACCCGAAGTAAATTAAATTTCATTCACAAATATTCAAAATTTCATGGGGAAGATTACTCACAAAAATACTTGAAAAATGATGGAGTGCAGTCGTGTGTGTGCTTGAGTGACTGGGCGTGCAAGGTTGAAGATATTTTAGATGGGGTTTGAGTGAAGAAGAAGAAGAGGGAAATTTTAAGTGGAGGGTATTGAGTTTAAGTTTAGTGGGGAGAAATAGGAGAAGGAAAATAAATCGGGTTCTTATGATTTAATTTAAAATTTTCCCAACTTCCAGTCGTGGGTAGGGTTAGATTAAATTTTATAATGCCCATTGTGACGAGTTGTTAAGTGCTTAAACGACTCGTTGACCCCTTTCGTGTCGTTACTGGAGTTTAGCAAACTTATCTGGGACCTACGACTCAAGTAACGACTCATAGAGTCACCCAATGAGTCGTGGCCTTAGTCATGGTCCTTGGACTGGTGTGGCTTCAAGATGGGTCACTTAACGACTCGTTTGGTCTCCCAACGATTCGTTGAGTGAGCCGTGATCACCTTTTCCTTTTAATTCAAACTTTGATCCAGTGTACATGACGGGGGACATGAAGATTAATTTTTTCAAGACACGAATCGTTAAGTCGCCCGTTGCTCCCCTATTTTCTGCAGTTTTCCTCACGAGTTGATTGAACGAGTCGTTAGGTAAAACAACGACTCATTCTGTGACTTTTTGCACTAGAACTGAAGTTCTAGTATTTGTTTCCAACTTCATATTTTCCATCCTATTCACCTGCACCCATCAACAAATGTGAAGACTAAATATTTCTTACATTTACAACTTGGGTTGCCTCCCAAGAAGCGATTGATTTAACGTCGCAGCACGACATGGGTGTTTTGGCTACTCAAACTTCACCAACACACCTCCATGGGTTGCCTCCCGTGAAGCGTCTGATTTAATGTCACGGCACGACTTAATTCCCCTAAGTTACTCAGACTTCACTCAGAGTCCACAGGTCTACCAGTTTGAGTTCTTCACTTCTCCCCAAATAAGCTTTTTACCCGCTGACCATTACCTTGAACCGCTTTCCTTCATGGTTTTCCAATTCAATTTCCCCATGGGAGAATACTTGGACCACTCGAAAAGTTCCCAAACACTTACACTTCAACTTTCCAGGAAACAACCAAAGTTTAGAATTAAACAAGAGCACCATATCACCCGGACTGAATTCTCTTTTCTCGATTTTTCGGTCATGCTGAATTTTCATTCTTAGTCTATAAATTTCAGAACTCTCATAGGCTTTGAAATGAAATTCATCTAACTCATTAAACTGATCAAGCCTCAAGTTCACAGCTTCGTTCCAATCCAAATTCAGCTTCTTGAGTTCCCACAAAGCTTTATGCTCAAGTTCGATCTATAGATGACATGCTTTACCATAAACAAGATGGTACAGAGACATACCTATAGGAGTCTTGAAGGCGGTTTGATAGGCCCATAAAGCATCATCTAGCTTTCTTGCCCAATCTACCCGGTTTGCATTCACAGTCTTTGCCAAAATAGTCTTTATCTCTCGGTTGGTGACTTCAACCTCCCCACTAGACTGCGGATGATAGGGTGTGGACACCCTGTGTTTGACCCCATATTTTTCCAATAAAGAGTGAAACAACTTGTTACAGAAATGCGAACCCCCCATCGTTAATGATGGCTCTGGGGGTCCCAAATCTGGAAAATATATTTCGCTTCAAGAACGCTGTGACACTCTTCCGTTCATTGTTTGGCATAGCAACTGCTTCCACCCATTTCAAAACGTAGTCAACAACAATAAGTATATACTTCATCCCGTTTGAGCTCACAAATGGACCCATGAAATCAATGCCCCATACATCAAATAGCTCAATAACGAGGATGGGAGTAAGAGGAAGCTCATGCCTCCATGATATGCCCATATGCCTTTGCAAAATCGTGCACATCCTAGTGAATGGTTGGCCAATAGTACCCATATTGTAGAATTTTGTGGGCTGTGCGGATCCCGCTGTGGTGGCCTCCAACAAAGGATGAGTGGTAGGACTCCAATATACTCAGCAGCTCTACCTCGGGTACGCATCTCCGAATAAGGCTCATCCTAGAAGAATTTCTGCACATCAGACATAAAATTCCTTTTCTGGTGGAAAGATAAGTGCTCCGGTACAACATCACTCACCAGATAATTAGCAAAGTATGCAAATCATGGGATGAGATCTTGAGATGCCGCTATAACTTGCTCGTCTGGAAATGCGTCATCTATATCATGCTCATTTCTAAGTTCTACATCAGGTTCCAATCTGGATAAATGGTCCGCAACCTGATTTTCACTCCCTTTCCACTCTTTTACCTCAAACTCGTAGCAGCAAAACCAATCGATTCAACCGTGGCTTGGCGTCTTTCTTTGCCATCAGATATCTCAAAGTTGCATGGTCTGTTTGGACTATCACCTTAGTTCCAAGAAAGTATGCCCGAAACTTCTCAAATGCAAAAACTACAGCCAACAGCTCCTGTTCTGTCACGGTATAATTTTTCTGAGCTGCTATAAGAGTCTTGCTAGCATAATAAATTGGATGAATTTTTTTTTCACGCCTTTGACCCAACACAGCTCCTAGGGCCACAACGCTAGCGTCACACATAACCTCAAAAGGCAAAGACCAGTCAAGTGCCACAATAATGGGGGTCGTGGTCAATCTCTCTTTCAGACATTCGAACACCTTCAAACATGCCTCGTCAAAAACAAACTTCATCTCCTTCTCGAGTAGTATACACAATGGATGTGCAATTTTTGAGAAGTCCTTCATGAATCTTCTGTAAAAACCTGCATGGCCCAAAAAGCTTCGAACACCTTTCACAGAAATTGGAGGTGGTAGACTAGCAATCACCTCAATATTGGCCCAGTCTACCTCCATACACTTACCAGAAATCTTATGGCCTAGAACTATTCCTTCCTTGACCATGAAATGACACTTTTCCCAGTTGAGCACCAAATTTGTCTCTTCGTATCTCTGAAGCACCTTGCTCAAATAAGCCAGGAAATCCTCGAATGAGTCACCCACCACAGAAAAATCATCCATAAAGACTTCAATGATGTCTTCTACCATGTCAGAAAATATGGACATCATGCAACGCTGAAAAGTGGCGGGTGCATTACATAACCCGAACGACATCCTCTTAAAAGCAAATGTACCATATGGACAAGTGAATGTGGTCTTCTCTTGGTCTTCAGGGGCTATAAAAATCTGATTGTATCCCGAATAACCATCAAGGAAACAATACCATCCTCTACCTGCAAGTTTGTCTAACATCCGGTCCATGAATGGCATCGGAAAGTGATCTTTCTGCATCCACTGGTTCAACTTTCTGTTATCCATGCATACTCTCCAACCGGTGACTGGTCTTAGAGGAATGAGCTCATTGTTCACATTTGGGACCACCGTGATTCCTCCCTTTTTCGATACACACTGGACTGGGCTCACCCATTTGTTGTCTGCAATAGGATAAACCATACCTGCATCCGACCATTTTATGATTTCCTTCTTAACCACCTCTTGCATAGGTGGATTCAACCTACGCTGATGTTCAATACTCAGAATGCAATCTGATTCTTGCTGGATCTTGTGAGTGCAAATACCGGCTGGGATTTCAATAATATCTGCAATGATCCACCCAATGGCTTTTTTGTATCTCTTCAAGATGGAGACCAAAGACCTCACTTGCCATTCCTCCAGGTCAGCTGCAATAATGACTGGTAAAGTGTTACCGTCTCCCAAAAATACATACTGTAAATGGGATGGGAGTGCTTTGAGCTCCAACATTGGAGGCTCCTAAATAGATGGCTTGGCTAGTGGGGTCACCTAATTTTTCAAATCAAGATCGATCTTCTTTGGAGCATAAGTGTATGACCCCATGCCAGCAAGTGCATTTACAATCTCCTCACTCCCATGAATCTCCTCATCCCCAATGTCCATCAACACGGCTGCTAGGTCATCGAGAAACAATAAGTCCTCCATGGGTAAGACCTGTTAGATACAAAAACAAAAACAAAAGAAAAACATAAAAGGGAAACAAGACCCAATGGCAAAGCAAACACAATTAACAAAAGCCTTAGCCGTATTCCCCGGCAACAGCGCCAAAATTCGATGTCGCCCAAATTACACCTCGCAATTAAGATATAAGCGGTTGATTTTCAAATATAGAACCCAACAAAGGTTGAGATCGATCCCACAGGGAATATGGTAAAAACTTAAGTTAATGCGAATAACTGTTACTATTGAGTTACTTATTTTCGAAGGGGCAAACAAATAAAATAATAAATAAAAGTAAAACTACTGAATGCTGAAATCAAATTCGGGTTGTATTCAATTAACTACTTGACTAGGATTGTGTTCCCCAAGATTTTATAACCACAAAGCTTATACACTAGTGATCTATTTTCGTGTTTAACATGCAATATTGGTAAGTTAGGTTCACCTAAATAGTTTGTCCCCTATTTAGATGATTATCACCACTCAACTTGGTCCGTATATGGGAGTACTTTAATTGACCCTTACCCTTAATATCGGATTAGCTATCCCTGGACAAGTTCAAGCTATCATATGAGGGTTGATAGCCTCAAATCTCCATAGTTAATCCCTTTTCCCATTCATTACCTCCTTGGTCCGCTAAGTAAGAATAAGGCAAGTCCTAACATTTGCAACCGTCAAGAATCAATCAAAATGAAGGAAAAAATAATACATGCATAAAACCCCATTCAAGAATCACTAAGTGTTTTTACCTATGTGTGTTAATTCATCTTTGTTCCCACAAACCTAGTTATGGGTTTAGCTACTCATGCTTGTATTATCACAATCACAAATTATTGATCAATACCAAAATTCTAGTTGAATACTAATATAATCGGCTCTCTCAATTACTCTCTAACTGTCACTAATCGTTCTTTAAAAATAAACCTAAACTGTGTATTTATAGTTCCAAGAAATCATTTTCCTAATTAAAACTGGAAACCAGGTCGGCAATAGCAACGGGCTTGATGATGATTCATTTGGCCCTCTGACGAGTCGTGCGCTGCTTAAACAGTGGTCCTCAACAACGTATACAGTTGTGGAAATGGGTCACCTAACGACTCGTCATGCCTGAGCACGAGTTGTTAGGTCCCTCGTGTTCTCATTCCTCCAAAAGTCTAGTGCACCTTACGGTTGGTCCCAGTGATCTGCCAACGAGTCGTTCCTTCATGTAACGACTTGTTATGTCTGTCGTCAACTAACTGGCCACTTTGTTAAGATTTCCTTTCTCAGCCTTCATGGTTGACCTCACGACATCAACTCGTCAGGTACACTTTCTCTTCTTCTTCGAACTTCAGCTTTTGCCAATGACTTTAACAACGAGTCGTGCCTCTTACCAATGACTCGTGAAGTGCCTGACAGTCACCCTTTCAGTTTTTTTCAGCATTAATTCGACCAATTCACTCCCGAATCTGTTTTCCTGCAACATTAAGCACAAAACACATCATAAATATATAAACATACCCCGAATGTGCATAATTTCTTGGTTTTAAGTGCCGAAAGTGCTGTAAAATCACGGCACATCAGCGCTCCACCTGCATGCTACCATGATCCCTCGAGCCTGTAGCCCTGCTACTTTGGTCTCCCCTGATCCTGGATGGCGTGCTGGCCGATGATGGAGCTGGAGAAATGGACCTGTGCTGAGTCTGCTGACGTGGTCCACCTCTTGACCTGGCCTAAGAAACCCCGTAGCTGTTGGTCCTGGCATTCTTGGCCTCTCTCTACCTCCTGTAGACAGACTCTATCTATTGCTCATGCAATACAATATGGGGAAAATCGATGTCCTTGGTGAAGCATGGCGATCCAGAAATGTTTGTCCAAGTAATCTGCTACTCCATGCTCAAAGCGACTCACCCAAGCCCGCTGATCCGCCACCAACTCCGGATCATATTTAGATAATCGGGTGAAATCCAATGCATACTCTTGGATAGACATGCTACCTTGTTTCAGATTAACAAACTCGGCCGCTTTGAGCTCCCTCATCTCCCAAGGGAAGAACCGATCCATGAATGCAGTGTGAAACTCATCCCAGCCTATCGGGCCTGCACCCTCCGCCCTAGCATCTCTCCATTTCTTAAACCATATATGTGCTACCCCTTTTAGCTAATAGGAGGTCAAGTCAACGCATTCCCCATTGTTCACCCCCACGACCTGGGTGATTTTCAGAATCTCCTCTATAAAATCGTGTGGATCCTCATCCACCTTTGACCCCGTGAACTCCGGAGGGCTCATCCTCAAGAAATCTCTCACCCTAGCTGCCACTGCATTCCCATTCTGAGGGAAATGCGCCACCGTCTGATTCTGGACTTGGGCAGTCATGGCCTGTACCAACATCTGAATCGCCGCCCTAAACTTAGCATGGGCGGCTAGCTCTGATATGTGCTCTTCATAACGGGTGGAGCTGGCTGATGCTTACCATCATGGGAACCCTCATGATCATTATCATTTTCATTTCTCCTGACGTTTACTTGACGTGGAGGCATGATTCTACAAAACCGAATAGAACGAATTAGAGGAGTAGGACGTTCATCGCACGACATAGATCATGAAATATGGGAACATTTCCTAAACTTCTAGTAGCCTCTTCATCATAAGTGTGGCACGCTTCACACCCATGAAAAAGACTTTAGTTAATGTGGCTTTCAGACTCCCTATTACACATAAACCTATGGCTCTGATACCAAGTTTGTCACGATCCAAATGTACACCCAGATCGTAGAAACGGGACAAGGAGCCTGATGAGCCCGCAAGTGCACGGGTCGTGCAAGTGATATAGTGGCTCTTTTTAAGAACCGGAATGTCGAACCCACAGGGACTGGACCCATTCCTCTAACTATCCGTTTCTAGTGTGATCTTAAATACCTAAAGTG
>JACEIK010002310.1:25650-38755 GCA_018107945.1 Datura stramonium
ATAATATTTATATATGTTCATATATGAAATTACTCTTAAATACTTTTTTATATCTAATAAAGGACCAAACAAAAAACTTGAATATACATATATAAAAAAATAAAATAATCAGTGGCCACATAAAAGGTTGCGACAAAAAATTAACATTAGTGGCGACAGAGTCGCCACAAATGACCTTTTAAGAGTGACAATTTATAGGTCTCCACTAATACTTATTTAACCAAATTTTAAAAGAGAATTTTCAGTACATATTGTGGCGACTCAAACATAGTCGCTACTAAATATATTATTTTCAATGGCAACTCTTAATGTCGCCCCTAAAATTATCACCTTTTGTGGCAAGCTTTTTAAGTTGCCATAAAAATCTAACTTTTGTGACAACTATATTTGTCGCCACTAAATGTTTTTGCAAAAAATCACATTCCTTGTAGTGTAATTCATGATTTCAAGTTTATCAAGATTATGCCCTATTATGCATGATTTATGAATTTCAAGATTATGAGACCATGATTTCAAGTATGATGAATTATGTAATATGGATGAATGTTTATGAATTCTTAACTTATGATTCGATGATTTGCAATTATAAAGCTTATTTCAAGTATGTATAATTTTATTATTTGGAAAAGCCCATGTAAGTCAAGTATGTTTTATCATGTTTTTACCCACAGATTACAACTTCAGTTTTACTAAGATATTTGGAGTCAAAACTATTAATAAATAGATTTAAGATATGTTTTGAGTATAAGATTATGAGCAATATGCATGTTTTGTGAGTAGTATCTAGCACCGAGTAGACTCGGGATTCCGAGGACCAAGGTCTCATAACTATGCACCACCGTAGGTGTGTGTGTGTATATATGATCAATATTCTTTGCGACGTCCAAAGAGTGTGCTTCCCCTGCCTGAGGGAACTTCAATGCTATCACATCTTAATCGTTCTTTTCCCTTGCAAGGCGTAGGATGGTTCTGCCCACTTTAGCGAGATAGTTGGGGTATCATATAGGTTCAATCATGATGATGTCGATTAAGATGAAGCCTCCCATTGCTCTAATTTCTTCAGATACTCCTGTTCATGTTCTCATAACATCATGTTTTATAGCATATTAAACTGATTGATCAGACTAGACTTTTCACGTATGATTTTAAGTAAAGCACGTTATATGACTTCTATTTCTAAATCTTTGGTCATTATGTTCAACTTATGATGAATAGCTAATGATTATGCTTATTTCTGGAATATTGCTTTTAGCATGTTGTGCTTACCCTCATGTTCTATCTTATTTTGTATTCACGATTTCAGATTATTGTTTTACTAGAATTTTTTCTTTTATCTACATACTCAGCACATTCAAAGTATTGACACAGACTCTATGCTATATCATCTCATGATGTATGTTTGGGTGATCTATCACGGCCTCGTTGTTAGCTCGCTCCCACTTCAGTCCAACTATATCCCCTCTTGGGAGAGTCCTCATACTCTTAGGACGTTATTAGAGGCTTTTCAGAAAATCATGTTTAGACAGTTCAATGTTGTTGACACATGTTTACACTTATGTCTTTACATTATGCAAACTTCTGCTTTTATAATAATCATGCTTATTTTCACTTAGTAATACCCTTATTCATGCTATGTATGTGCCATGGGATAGTTTGGAGACATTTATAGTTCTAGGTCCCATGTCTCGGTCCTAGGTCCTAGCTCTACCGTGACATGATCGCAGATCACTATCTATGAAACGTAGGTGCTGGGACATTTTTGCATTTTATTTCCTCGCACGTGCAGCTTACCTGTCGGCCGTAGGTCCGAACCTGCGAAATGTAGGTATGGCGTAGGTGCTGCCAGTGGTTTGAAGTTGTTGTTTTATTTTGTTTGATATCCAATCTCCTTCTGTTCCATAATGAAAAATAAAAAAAAAGTTTTCTTGGTTGTGGTACTCACATGATCTTTCAGGAATATGACTTTATCTAAGCAATAAGAGAATGGGAAGGCCTCAGCCTCCTCGGAAAGCAATGGGAAAAGAAAGGCAAAGGCAGCTCCAGCCTGTACTAACAACATATATTCCATCCGATTCTTTGTGGATGACATGGAGGCTATTATTTCAACTATCAGGACCATTCGATGACCCCGGAGAAGCGCTTTACTCTAGCGGAACTGGGGCAAGACTTACCCAATATCAACAAGCAATTCGCAGAGTGACAGTGGCACTCATTCTTAGATGTGCTACCTAGATATTACCCAAACTTGGTGATAGAGTTCTATGCCTCATATCAAGCAAGGACAGACTCAATGAAACATATCGGGAAAGTGAACGAGTTCCCAAATCTTCCATTTGTCAGGGTTCATGGACTAAAAGTGGACATCACCCCTGGTGAGATCAATTTTATTTATTGGGGTGAGGAAATTGAACCGGGAACTGAGTTCACACAAAAGATAGAAATTGAAACTAATCAACTTCCATGGGTGGCTCAGACTATCTAAGATTGGCAACCTTTATGGGCCACCATGGGAGGAGATATTTTGAGACAAGACCTTTAATTAGAATCAAACAGTGGCTTAAGTTGGTGTGTAGTCGTCTCATGCCCTCCAAGAACGACCAGAAGGTGAATGTTGAGGTCTCCATTCCAATAGCATGAATTATGACTCGGGTGCATTTCAACATTGGTGAAATAGTCGCATACAATTCAAAAGAAAAGTTAGGCAGCAAGGTCTCTCTATTTCATTCCCCATTCTCATCAGCCAATTGTGTGCTAAAGTAGGGGTCCCTATTTTCTTAATGAATAGACTAGCTCTGGTACTGGGTTACTAATATTGAGAAAAGAGATATACAAATGACCCCAAAAGCAAGCGATACAAACTGCAAACATAGGATTCTAGAGAAGACTCCGCAATGCATGATGCTGATAGGTTCCTTTGGCCTCCGACCTCAACATTCCTACTCCCAAAATATCAGGAAATTCTTTTGCAGAAGATAAATGTCGGGGATCTACACCACCATATTCATCTTCCAGGCCATGTAGGCTTCAAAAGTTGGCCATTATGGGCCACTCTCATGAAAACTAGCTATAGAAATCAGCCATGAGTCTGCCAGCCCTTATTCAAAAGTCAATTTAGAGCATAATAAAGGATGTGTTTGATAGCTTAAATAAGTTGTGCTCGCGAGTTGATGTGCTTGAGGGAACAGTCTCCTATCTCTAGACTAATGTGAGAGAATTAAAGAATAGGGCATCCATAGCCGATCCTGATGTGAGCTTCTTAGTTGAAGCCATGGATGCCCGATACATAGCCCAAGGCCCTATTAATGACTTGCTTGCGGCATTAAGGGAGGAAGATGAAGCTATGCATGAACATGGTGGTAGTAACGATGAGGTAGCTGATGATGTTGGAGAGGAGTAGCTAGTTTAGGGGGTTCGTACCCCTTCTTATTCTTCATTTGTACATTGGGAACAATGTATTATTTTAAGTTGGAGGTGGGGAGTGCTCTCTTTTTCTCTTTGTTATTTTTGACTGCCATTTGAGTGTTGAGTTTTGTTTCCCTTGTCGGGCTTAGTTATTGGTGGATTTAAATTTTTTTCATGGTTTCTTAGATGAATGAATGCCCTCATCCTGTTTTGAATTACTGAAAATTATTGTGCTATTTTTATTGCTTTGATGATGTGAAGTGCCATTGACGAGTTTGTCATACATTCCAATTACTTCTTGCTCGTGTTTTGCAATCGCCTTTGTAGGTAGTAAATAGTAATAAACTCTAAGGGTTTTCATTATACCACGGTTCTTTCCCAAGGAGAAAATATTTTTTTTGTGGGTAGAATCGGGTGACATTTCCCTATGATAGATTGAGAGACGACTTTCTTAAAGAAAAATTCCATATCATTGAGTCATTTTTGCACTTATTTTTAATGGTACCACCAAAAAATTTTTTGGCATAACAATGGGTTTTGAAGTTGAAAAGGGGTTGAAACTGAAAAGAGCACTCTCTTGTCATGAGTTGTACATTCTTTACTTGACTTTTTGAATTGTTAAACAAGTGTGTAGAACTCGAAATAGCTTGTCCAAAATCATGCTTTTCAATTGATGTTAATGATAGATAAACTCCATGGAGTGTGATGCCTTGTGTGGTGAGAATTTTTGTGTTTAATTCTTTTATGTGTACATCATTTTAAACTTGCCCCGAATATGATTCAAGCCGAAATTCTATATGTAGCTGCACTTGAAAAATTACCTTAGGCTCTTTTTGGAGAGTCACTTCACAACAAAATGACCTCTTTGAACATCAACCTTTGTTAGCCTATGTCTGAGCCTTAAGCCCTTTTTCTTGGAAACTGCATTACAACCCTTATACCATTTCTAATCCTCTTCTTTGGAATCCGTCCTCCTTAATTGCTAGTGATGAAATAAAAATGAGGCTTGAAGCCTAACACTTTGGGAAGGATAGGAAATGAAATGAAATTTAGGCAAAATCCTAACTTTAGGGTGTGCAAAAAATGAAAGGATGTGGAAATGATGTGAGCTTCAATGTGAGGAAGCACTAAATTGCTTGATGAAAAGAACAAATTAGCCAGTTGAAAGACTATTGAACAAAAAAGAAGAAAAAAAAAGTTGAATGGTGCTATCTCTTTTTTAGATGAGGCTTAATATATAATCCAAGGTGTTAAAGGGAGGTTCTTGATGAAAAATGTGAATGGTTAATAAGGAGAGATAAGGTTGAATAGATTCACTAGTGTAGCGGGATGTTTGAATGTTTAAACAAAAGTCATTAGGGAGGTTCATTCACTAGAGCTAAAAGTTGTCCTACCCTTACCCCTACCCTTCATTATGACCCAAAAGTTCTTAGTGATTCCAAGTTTAACAACTCTATATTAGTGGCGAGTTACATGAAGGGCAAGCCTATGGGTCAATGTGTATGCACTTGAATATCCTTGGGAGAGTGAGTGTCTTTGCATTATTCTATATTCCCTATATATTAATTGAATGAATACGAGTGGGATTCTCTCTTTATGTGAGTGGAATCACTTCTTGAGGTACATGCTAAAATTGTGTTCTCAATTGAGAGTTATAAATGAGACAAGTTGTGTAGTGAACTTTAAGACAAATATTGAATGTTAATTGTCAATGACTTGAGTTGCTTTGACTAAATATGCCCCTTTGTTTTGAATTCCAAGAATATGTCGAATGTTTGTGATTACCAATTGAAGTTTATGCAACATGTTTTGAATCTTCTTATTTTTCTGTAGTCGGTCTAAGATATAAGGGTCGTCTTTAGTTTTAGTAGTCCCTTATGCAGCTCTTGTGATGTGGATGCCTAATTCAATTCTTAGTTGTCAAGAATTCTTTGCTTGAGGACCAGCAATGATTCAAGTTTGGGGGTTTGATGAGTTGGTAATTCACCAACTCATTAGGTTTTTAAGCATAAGCTTTTGCTTTGTATTCACGTCAATTAGGAAGGTTTATGCCTTTCCACTTTGACTTTGCAGGTATTGAACTGAGATAAGGAAAATAGAGGAAATGAACAAAAACACTCTACTGGACGTAAGGAGCACACTTTCCGCACAAGGGCACCTGCGTTCAACAGGACACACTGGAAAGAAGCTGAACTGAACCTTCGAAGTGTAGGTTGGCACCAGTGAAATGCAGGTGCAAACGTAGCAACTCTGGATCAAAGATTCCTTGACCTGTGAAGCAGTTGCGGTTTCACAGGGGCCTCGCAACTAACCAAAACGCTGACAAGGGAAAAATTATCAAGATGAAGCACAAGAGTACCTTAGAAGCTTCCCAGGGAAAATGTGGAAAGCTCTGCCAAAAGGAATGTGCAGAATTTACCCCAATAGTACACACCCATGTCATAAAACATCACAGCTTAGTATTGAATTGTAGAGAAAAGTAGTGAGAGAAAGATTAGAGTACATTCTTCTTCTTCTTCTTCTTCACTATTTTGACCTAAGTACACTATTGTTGTAGGTTTAAAATCTAGAATTTATTATTCATGATGATGATTGTTGATGATTTATCCATGAATGTCATTTATCTATCTTTATTTATGAGTAGCTATATTGCTAGCTAAGTATGTGTGCTTGATGAGTGTTAAATTTAATTTGGTATTGATCAATTGTTCTTAACTTTAATCGAAAAGCATGGAGCTATTGTTTCCTCTTATTTTAATTAAAAATTAGTAGTTTCAAACACTAGTTTTGTTTACTTATCTTGCCTGAACTTGAGAATGAAGAATAAGATATGGGTGAGGAAAAAGTAGAAGGGATTTGGAGTGTAGATGTTTGGGGGTTGTGCTAGAGATAGTCAAAACCCACATCCCCACTCCATTAAAGGGTTAAGGCTAGAGATAGCTTTACCCTTCCTCAAGCTTGGTATGGCTGATATTTTTTTAGGACCTTGGGGTTTGAGAAAACCCAAGGCAAAAATATCCTTGTGGTTGAAAAATGAGAGGATGTGATTTGATCTATGCTATCACGCCCGCCTTGGGGGGTATGACTGGCACCTGGTGCCCTAGTAGGACTTGGACTGCTAACCGGTGAGCCTAAGCACATCTGGTTCCTGGCTAGCTCTATCTCAGATTTCTGGAAACAATGGGCTATATAACATCTGTAAACACAGCCTCCGGCCGACTGGGCCTATAGCCACCTGTATAAAACTTCAGCTAACCAGAGACATACTTATAAAGGGGAACCTATGCNCCTATAGCCACCTGTATAAAACTTCAGCTAACCAGAGACATACTTATAAAGGGGAACCTATGCGGGCCGACAAGGCCACCATGCTGTCTAGTTATCTGTCACTCAACAAAAGAATACTGTATAACTACGTGACCGACAAGGTCACCACTACTATCAGATTATGGCCCCACACGGTCAGCACAATCAATACTGCTAATCAACTAAACAAATCGCATGGCCTCACACGACCGAGCTCGAATGTCCCTTGAACATGATTTAGATCAGGCTTGTGAAACTCTTAGATCATCCACAGTTCCTTTTTATTTAAACAAGTTTTGAATACATGCATTTAAGTTCTATTTTCTATCTTTACATGTAATATGTGCTCACTTGCAGTTATGCATTACCAAGGAGGCCTACGCAGGCCACATATTTAATATTTGTCATTTTTATGCTATGTGTCCAGTATAAGCCATATCTACTCCATTTATAATTTTCTTTTAAATTTATTTATTTTACCCAAGTGTGGTACACCAGCTGGGGGTACTTTTATTTTACCCCGTTGTGGTACACCGGTTGGACGAATTTAACCTCGGTGTGGTACATCGGCTAGAGGCATTTTTTATATTTCCCCTATGTGGTACACTGGCTAGAGGAGTTTTATATGAATGTTATGGTCGGCTGGCAGCTGGAATTTTAGTTATAGTTTTTATTCTGCATTAGATGATTGCATTTACACATCAATATTGAGTTATTTTCAAATTTCGGTTTCCAAGATTACGGGTTGTTACTATTCCTTATTTTTGTCTCATTTATCATTGTTATCTTATATGTTTACAGTTTTCAGCCTTACATACCAGTACATTTTATTCGTACTAATGTCTCTTTATCTGGGGACCGTTCCTGCAATTGTGCTACAAGTACAGGCCAAAGCTCAGATAATCAGATGTAGTAGGAGCCAGATTTCAGTGGAATAGCAGTATGCTCCCCTCTTCCAGGAGCCTTGTCCTAGTTTTGACTATTGAGTTTTGTGTACAGCATGGGTAGGCCAGGGCCCTGTCCCGTGCATTTCAGTTTGTTTACTCTGTAAAGGCTGATGTGGGCTAGTTTGTATAGTAGTTTTGGTTGTGTAATTGTCTTGGTTTTTCATTGCTCTGTTAAGCTTTATTATAGCCTTGTCGGCTTTCCAAGGTTGCATATTCATTATTATCAAAACATTATGGGTCTAGTATTTATCTTGGTTCGTTATGATAGGTGGATTTGTCAGCCTTAGTGTTACATCAATCCTGAATCGAGTGCCAGTTGCACCCTACCCTAGTTTTGGGGCGTGAAAGACTTTGTATCAGAGCGAAGTCATGTACTAGATAGTCCACAAAGCCATGTCTAGTAGAGTCTTGCTTATGGGTATGTTGTGGACCATACTTATAATCAGGTGGCTACAGGACATCTAGGAATTGTTTAACTTCTTTTACTAATAGTTCATGCTATAGGGCGAGGTCATAAGTACTGCCACATCTAAATCGTGTTATTGTTTTAGTTTATTCCTGTGACACAGAAGATGACTACGAGGTTGATTGGCACAACCATTGGGAAGGGTACTAGTCGCCCTCCAGAGGATCAGGGCAACAGGTCAGAGGCTCAGAGTGCGTCCCCTGCCCCAGGTATTACAGTTCCTCCAGCACCGGTTAGAGAAGTGGCAGATAGACCTCCAGCTCCTCCCGCACCAGCCGTACCTGAGGGTAGAAGAGTGGCACACCCTTCCGCGCCTATGGTACCTCTAGTTATTCCGAAAGGACAGGGTCTTGAGGGAGCTGTTTAGTTGATGTCTGATACAGCCACAGGTCAAGAGCGGCGATTGGAGGAAATAGAGAGACATAGAGGCCAGGTAACTGAGAGTTTCAGGGCCCATGAGTTCTTGAATTTGAGTCCTCCCATATTCACCAGATCAGACCCGATCGAATATCCTCAGGACTTTATTGATCAAACTTATAGGGTGTTGAAGGTGATGCAAGCTACAACGACTGAGGAAGTATAGTTGGCAGCCTTCAGACTACAGGATGTGGCCATATTGTGGTATGAGTCTTGGGCTCATTCCAGAGGATCTGATGCATTTCCAACTGAGTGAGAAGAGTTTTTTGAGGCCTTTATACGCCACTATCTACCCCGGGAGCTTCGACAGGATCTAGCTGAGAAGTTTTTGCACCTAGAGTAGGGAAGTATGAGTGTGCGTGAGTATTGTCTTCAGTTTAATTCTCTTGCCTGGTATGCTCCACATATGGTTCAGATGATGGAGGATAAAGTTCATCAATTTGTGTTAGGGTTGGGGTTTCATATAGCTCGAGATTTTTTGGGGGGTATCTACTCAGGAGCACATAGACATTTCACTAATTCATGATTTCACCCAGACGGTGAAGGATTTGGTTCATCAATTATGGGATATTCAGAGATAGCAGGAGCAACGAAAGAGCGCTAGGACTCTAGGTCCTTACAAAGGGTCGCAGGGTGACCTAGGAGCTCAGTCATCTAGGCAGTCAGTTAGGCCTGTAGGGAGTGACCCACCTTAGTTTTAGGGACAAAGAAGAGACCAAGGCCCGGCTCTGTCTATCTCTCAACGATAGGAGAGGGCGAGGCAGAGGAGACCACCATTGTCGCCTTGTCCTTAGTGTAGGAAATATCATTCAAGTAAGTGTCGTCAGGGTTAGAATGTACTCTATCATTGTGGAAAGCCAGGGAATTTATGAGGGATTGTTTAGATAGGGTCGACGAGGATCAAGCGCGATTAGAAATTGCTTTGTCATCCTTTGTTCGACCTCCCAGACCTGATCCTCATTTGGATGTAGGCCGTGGTAGAGGCAAAGGGAGAGAGGTTTCTAGTTCTGGGGAAACCCAGAATCAATTTTATGCTTTGGGCAGTCGACAGGACCAGGAGGCCTCACTTGATGTTGTTACAGGTACTTTGATTATTTATTCTGGTGTAGTATATGTCTTGCTTGATCCTAGTTCTACACTCTCTTATGTTACATAGTTGGTTGTGAGTCAGTTTGAGACAGTCCCTGACTTATTATCTATACCATTTGTTGTTTCTACTCATATTGGCGAATCTGTGTTAACTTGATGAGTTTACCAGAACTGTGTAGTGTTGGTATGTGATATATCTACCTTAGTTGATCTAGTTGAGATTGAAATTGTTGATGTTGATGTCATTATGGGTATGGATTGGTTAGCGTCTTGTTATGCTAATGGTGATTGCAGAGCCAATGTTGTTAGATTCCATTTTTCGGCGAGCCAGTCCGGGAATGGCAAGATAATGCTGCTACGCCTAAAAGTACGTTTATTCATACCTTGAGGCTTAGAAGTTGATATCCAAAGGTTGTATTTCTTACTTGGTTTGGGGAAGAAACTTGGAATGTCGCCTATGACTCTCCAATCAATTCTTATTGTAAATGAGTTCCCTGAGGTCTTTCAAGAGGATTTTCCTGGAATTCTTCCTAAAAGGGAGATAGATTTTTCTATTGATATACTTCTAGGTACTCAGCCTATATCGATCCCTCCATACAGAATGACCATAGAAGAACTAAAATAATTAAATGAGCAGTTGACGGATTTGCTCCAAAAGGGTTTTATTCGACCCAGTGTGTTGCCATGGGCTACACCGATGTTGTTCGTGTGAAAGAAAGATTGGTCTCTAAGAATGTGCATTGACTATAGGCAGCTGAAAAAGGTTATGATTAAGAACAAGTACCCACTTTACCGGATTGATGACCTGTTTGATCACCTACATGGTGTCAGATGCTTTTCAAAGATTGACTTGAGATCCAGATACCATCAGTTGCGGGTTAGGGAAGTTGATATCCCTAAGACTTCGTTCAAAACTAGATATGGAAATTATAAGTTCTTAGAGATGTCATTTGGGCATATAATACCCCGAAAACTTTTATGGGTTTGATGAATCGGGTGTTTAGGCCCTTCCTTGATGTATTCGTGATTGTCTTTGTCGATGACATCCTAGTTTATTCACCATAAGAGGCTGAGCATGCAGATCACCTTAGAGCTATGTTACAGACTCTCCAAGAGCACAAGTTGTACGCTAAATTTTCTATGTGTGAATTTTGGCTAACATTTGTGGCTTTCCTTGGTCATGTAATTATAGTTCAAGGTATAAGAGTGGATAGTCAGAAGATAGAGGCAGTAAAGAGTTGGCCCAGACTCTTGAATCCTATAGAGGTTCGTAGTTTTCTGGGATTCCCAGGTTAATATCAAAGATCTGTAGAAGGTTTATCTTCTATCTTCGCACCATTGATAATGTTGACTCATAAAGAAATAAAGTTTCAGTGGTCAGAGGCGTGCAAGCACAGTTTTCGGGAGTTGAAAGATCAGTTGACCTTCGCACTGGTCTTGACTCTTCCAGAAGGTACAGAGTGTTATATGGTTTATTGTGATGCCTCAATGATTGGCTTAGGCCGTTTTTTGAGGCAACACGATAAAGTCATTGCCTATGCTTCGAGGCAGCTGAGGAAGCACGAGTAGAATTACCCTACCAATGACCTAGAATTGGCAGCGATGGTGTTTGCGCTGAAGATCTGGCACCACTACTTGTATGGGGTACATGTTGATATTTTTACGAATCATAAGAGCCTTCAATACCTATTCCAGCAGAATGACTTGAATTTACGCCAGAGAAGGTGGTTAGAATTGCTGAAAGATTATGATGTGAGTATTTTGTATCATCTGAGCAAGGAAAATGTTGTAGGTGATGCGCTAAGTCGTAAGCCTATGGGTAGTTTGAGTCATATACCAGTTGATAGAATTGAAATTACGAAGACTCTATTACAGTTGGATGAATTACAGATTCGATTACTGGATGCCGAAAATGGGGGTGTTATTGTCCAAAACATAGCAGAATCGTCCTTGGTAGAGGAAGTTAAGCAACGACGATATGATAAGGCCAATTTCGTCTTACTGAGAGATAGTATAACACAGCAGAAATAGAGCCTATTTGATTGTGGACCCGATGGAGTTCTTAAATACCAGGGCCATCTATGTGTGCCTAATGTGGGTGAGCTAGGGGAACAAATTATGAATGAAGCTCATTACTCTCGATATTCAATACACCCTGGAGCCACGAAGATGTATCGTTACCTGAGGAAGCTATATTGGTGGAACGGCATCAAAAAGGATATCACAAGCCTTGTGACTCAGTTTCCTAATTGCCAGCAGGTAAAGGTTGGGCACCAGATGCTTTGAGGTCTGATGCAGTATATAGAAATTCCAGCCTGGAAATAGAAGGTGATTAATGTGGATTTTATTACAGGATTTCCTCAAACAAGCAGGAAGCATCATTCTATCTGGGTAATAGTTGATAGATTGACTAAATCAGCTCAGTTCTTTCCAGTTAGGACTACATATGCTGCAGATGATTATGCTAGGCTTTAGATACTGGAGATAGTTCGCCTACATGGCGTTCCTTTATCCATTATTTCTGACAGAGGTTCTCAGTTCACAACAAACTTTTGGAAGTCTTTCCAGAAAGGCTTGGGCACTCAGGTAAGCCTTAGTACCGCATTTCATCCTCAGACAGATGGAAAGGTTGCACGCACCATTCAGATGCTTGAAGATATGTTGTGTGCTTGTTTTCTAGATTTTGGTGGAAGCTGGGATGATCATGTTTCCTTGATTGAGTTTGCCTATTATAACCGCTATGAAGAGAGTATTCAGAGGGCCCCATATGAAACTTTATATGGGCACAAGTGCAGGTCGCCAGTGGGTTGGTTTTAACTCAGTGAGGAAGAGTTATTGGGGCTAGACTTATTGCAGTAGGCTATTGATAAGGTGAAACTTATTAGAGATCAACTTCAGACGGTCAAGAGCAGGCAGAAGTCTTATGCGGATATACGTTATCGAGAACTAGAGTATGTTGTTGATGATTGGGTCTTCTTGAAATTGTCACCTATGAAAGGCGTCATGCGATTTGGATGAAAGGGAAAGCTGATCCCCAGATATGTTGGGCCTTACATAGTTATCTGCAGGATAGGCAAAGTTGCTTATGAGTTGGAGTTGCAACCAGATCTAGCGGCAGTCCACCCAATATTTCATGTATCGATGTTGTAGAAGTGTATCGGAGACCCAACTTGTGTTATTCCTATCAATGATGTCTGGATCTCTGAGGAGATGACCTACACCGAGGTCCCAGTTGCTATTATTGACAACTAAGTCAGGAAACTTTGGACCAAAGAAGTCACCTCAGTTAAAGTATTTTGGTGAAGTAATAACATCGAGGAAGTGACTTGGGAGGTTGACGAGGAAATGCAGAAGAAATATCCTTAGCTATGTATGATGTTGACGTGATATTAAGGTATGTGTTCTATACCTAAGTTATTGAGTATATATTTCGAAGCATATTAAGTGAAATTAATTTCCATTCGCGGAAGAATGTTCC
>JACEIK010002310.1:50087-60418 GCA_018107945.1 Datura stramonium
CTAGCCAGGCACCAGATGTGTCTAGGCCCACCAGATAGCAGTCCAGGTCCTACTAGGGCACCAGGTGCCAGTCATACCCCCCAGGGCGGGGCGTGACATTGTCAGGTTTGGGTTTCTGAGATTCTAGGTTGTTACTATTCCTTGTTTCTGGATTAGTTATCATTGTTATCTTTTATGTTTACAGTTCTCAGCCTTACATACCAGTACATTTTATTCGTATTGACGTCCCTTCATCTAGGGACCCTTCCTGCAATCTTGCTGTAGGTACAGGCCGAGGCTCAAACATCAGACACAGTAGGTGCCAGATTTCAGTGGAATAGTGGTATGATCTTCTCTTCCAGGAGCCTTGTCCTAGTTTTGACTATTTTGAGTTTTGTATACAACATGGGTAGGTTGGGGCCCTGTCCCGTGCATTTCAGTTTGTTTACTCTGTAAAGGCTGATGTCGACTAGTTTGTATAGTAGTTTTGGTTTTGTATTTGTATTTGGTTTCCATTACTCTGTTTTGCTTTATTATAGCCTTGTCGTCTTTCTAGGTTGCATATTCATTATTATCGATACATTATGGGTCCAGTATTTATCTTGGTTGGTTGTGACAGGTGGCTTGGTCAGCCTTAGTGTTACTTTTATAGATGCTATATAGCCGGCTTCTCGATCAATCATGAATCGAGTGCTAGTTACGCCCTACCCCAGTTTTTGGCATGACAATATCAACATGTACCCCATATAAGCAGTGGCGTCAACTCATTAATGAAAATACCGCTGCAGCCAACTATAGATCATAGATAGGATAATGTTGCTCGTGCTTCCTCAATTGTCTAGAGGCATAAGCAATAACCTTGTCATGTTTCATAAAAACACAACCTAGCCCAACTCAATAAGAATCACAATACACCATGTAAACCATGACATCTTTTGGAAGAGTCACGACAGGTGCTAAAGTCAGCCTATTCTTTAACTCCTAAAACTCCTCTAACATGCCTTTGTCCACTAAAACTTAGCTTCTTTATGAGTTAACTTTGTCAATGACGTGGAGATGGTAGAGAAACCTTCTACAAATAGGAGGTATTAAATTTGTAATTCAAAAAAGCTACGGACCTCTATAGGGTTCAAGGGTCCGGGCTAGTTCTTTATAGCTTCTATTTTCTTAGCAATCTATGTTTATACTTTTAGTTGTAATCACATGGCCAAGAGAAGCTATAGATGTAACTAAAACTAACATTTAGAAAATTTAGCATATAACCTGTGCTCCTAGAAAGGCCAATACTACTCTCAGATGATTTGCATGCTCGACCTCTGATCATATGTAAATCAAAATATCGTCAATGAAGACGATCACAAACACATAAAAAAAGGCCTAACCACCTGATTCATCAAGTCCATAAAAGCCATTAGGGCACTAGTAAGCCCCAATGATATCACCAGAAACTAAAAGTGACCGTACCGGGTTCTACAAGTAGTGTTAGGAATATCACCCTCTGTAACTCAAAGTTGATTGTATCCATACAACAAATTAATATTTCAAAAGAATCTGAAACCTTGTAACTAATCAAACAAGTCATCAATCCTAGGAAGCGGATGTTTATTCTTAATGGTTACCTTATTCAGTTGCCTCTAGTTGATGCACATTCTTAATGACCTATCTTTCTTCCGCACAAACAACACTGGTGTACCACACGATGATACATTGGGTTGGATGAAGCCTTTTTCGAGCAAATCTTTCAACATCTCCTTTAATTCTCATAGCTCTGCTAGAGCCTTTCTATACAGAGGTATCAATATTGTTTGAGTACCTGGAAGTAAGTTAATAGAAAAATCTACTCACCTTAGGGAGAAATTCCAATCAAATCCACTTTAAAGACCTCGAGGAACTCATTTACAACAAGAATTGACTTAGGAGTCGCAGGCTCACGCAAGTACCTTATCCAAACCAAGTGAGAAATACAGACTTTGGATATCAACTTCCGAGCCTTAAGATATGAAGGAAACATATCTTTAGGCGTTGCATCATTACCTTGCCATTCTCGGACTATCTCACCGGAAAAATGAAATCCAACAACCTTGGCTCTGAAATCAACAATAGCATAACATGCCGCCAACCAATCCATGCCGATAATGACATCAAAATAAATCATTTCAAGATCAACTAGATTAGTTAGGGTCGATCTATCACATACCAATACTAGACAATTTCGGTAAACTCATCTAGCTAACACAATTTGCTAATTGGCGTAAAAACAACAAATCGTCTAGACAATAACTCAAGGACTGTCTCAAACTAAATTGCAACTAACTGTGTAACATAAGAGGTTTTAGAGACAGGATCAAGGAAGGTATATATTGTACAAGAATGACTCATCAAAGTACCGATAACAACATCAAGTGAAGCCTCCTGAACGCCCAAAGCATATAATCAGTTTTGGGCAATCCCAGAACTAGAAACCTCTCAGCCTCTGCCCTTGTAATGGCCTACTGTAGACTGAGCATCTGATCTAGAGGGTTGATTCGAGGATGATTAAGCAACCATTGATCGCTCTGGCCGTGCCTAATATGCCTCAAACTTATCTATACAATCCCTCATAAAGTGCCTTGACTGCCCACAACGATAACATACATTAAGTACATGATAAAACTTTCCTGAATGGGATTTCCCAAACTGAGGATAAGGTAGTAATTGTAGTCTCCTCTACCTAGCCCGCTCATGTCATCTAGAGCTAGATGGAGCTAGGCCCTGGTCTCTCCTCTGGCCCTGAAGCTAAGGTGGGCCACTCTCTACAGGTCTAGCCGACTGCCTAGATGATCATCCCCTAGGTCACTTTGCTACCCTCTATAATAACCCATTTTCCTAGATCTCTTTCTCTTCTTCGACAACATCAAGCTTCCCTCGATCGTTGAGCAAAATTGTAATTGCATCAAAGTTCCTAAGATCAGATCTGAGGGTTGGAGTAAAGAAAATAAGAAAAAATTTCATATCACAGAAGGACTCACCAAGTGACCCGTAAAGTCACCCAACAAGTCGTGGAATGACTCGTGAACTTGGTGGCAGACCAATAAGGAGTTGTGGTCAGGGGGTAACCACAGATACAACCATGAGTCGTGGTGTCACTTCACGACTCATGAAATAGATCTTGGTGAAGGTAGATGATTTGATGTTTGAAATTCCAGTGGATGTCACGAGTGAGGGTTATGAGTTGTCCTCTACCTCACGACTCGTGAAGTCCCTCGTAAAGACTGGAAGAGTCAATATTCTAGCAGTTTAAGTAAGGGTGTTTTCATAACTCCTAAGATCCTAAGCCTACACTACATTGTTTTAGCTCTGTTAGGAAGGTTTTAAGAATTTTTAGCCTATTCTAAATCATTCTCTCCTATGAATGCAAGCTTAGAGAGTTCTTTTGAAGATCAAGTCTAAGAATTCTCCTAGTTCTTCCCCAAATCTATTGGGCAATTAAGAAAGGGTGTAGAATCAACTTACCCAAGTATGTAGGGTCATGAATGAGAGTTTCCGTTCACTCTCATGCCCAAATACCTTCTCAAGTTCATGAATTCAAGTGTATGATTCTATGGGGTTTTAACCAAATTTATGAAATTCTCTATGTTTTGTTCATGGTTAAATTCCCATAATGTTCCAAATTTTTTTAAAGATTCATGGGCAGTTTTTATGTGCAAATTGATTATAAATTCATGATTTCAAGTTTTAAAAGAATTTTTCCCAATTATGCATTTTTCATGAAAAGTCAAGTTTATGATATACGTTTTTAACTATGATGAGATCTCTAGCATGAACGAATGTTCCTGATTTACCCATGTATGAATCCAATTTTGGCTATCAAGTCTATTTCAAGTACGTTAAGGTTTTGGGAAATCCCATATGGTTTAACTATGTTTTTCATGATTCGATTCAGTTTTATAATATTATCTTACCACATGGTTTTGGAGTCGATATTCCCACTTTCTGCTTGTGATATGTTTTGAGCCAAGGCTCCCCATATTCATATTTCAGACTATGCATGTTATTACATTATCATCTTCATTGAAAAACGGTGGTTTCAGCTTTGTCGAAAAATGATGGAGAGCATTTGCATGTTTTTGGAGCAGTGTCTAGCACCGAGTAGTCTAGGGGTTCAGAAGAACCCCGAGTCTCAGAACTACGTGCCTATGTAGGATTATTCAGTTACTTTGGGACCTCCCTTGTGAACTTCCCCTACCCCAAATAGGCCTTCAGGTTGATATTGATATATTGGTAGCGCCCTTAGCCTTGGCAAGGCTTTGGATTGCTCTACCTACTTGAGTGTAACAGTTGGGATCACGTACGCTCTATCGTGATAGTGTCGGTTATATTGCATGTCTCCCATTATTCCTCATGATTTTAGTTATGCATGTTCATCAGTTATGATATTATGTTTCAGCAGTTTTGTCCCAATGATCAGTCTGTCAGTTTTACTTATGAATATCAGTTTCCGCTTTGGGTCATTCAATTTAGTTATGAAATTCTGTTTATATCTAATCATGTTTTTTAGATATCAACATGTAGTCCCTTACTTTCAAAATTTTATAATAGTATGATTTATGTTATTCATGTTTTCAGCTTATACTTACTTAGCGTATTTTACTTACCTTGCATACTCATTACATTCCAAGAACTGACCACATACTCTATGTTGTATCATTTCATGATACATGCTCAGACATTCAGACCCAGACCCACCGCTAGCCATTTTATAGAGTTTAGCCCAGAGAGCGTTATTGGTGAGCCCTCATCCTTTGAGGACCTTCGGTCAGTTTAGTTGTTGTTATTTTCAGTTTTAGACTTCTAGTGAGCTAGTTGGGGTTGTTGTCCCATCAGCTCGTCAGTATGTTAGAGGCTTTTCGGATATAAAGTTGTATATTTAGCTTTGAAATTAGTGTTTTGATACTTTCAATGGTTAGATGTTTTATTATTCAGACTTCCGCTATTTCAGAATTTAGTTTTCCTCTTTGTGTATGTAGATTTGGTTTTCATCTTCTTGATATGGGTTGACATGGGGCCATTTATGAGTCTAGGTTCTATGTCTAGATCCAGGTCTATGTTTGGGTCGTGTTTACCATCTAGTTTGGGTTAAGGATGCTACATTAGAGACTCTAACTCTCCAATCATTTCCTATAGCGTGTGAGTATCCAGAGGTTTTTTCAGATGATCTACCAGGAGTCCTTCCCGAGCGGGAGATTGACATTGGTATTGACCTTCTTCCCTATAAACAGTCTATATATATTCCTCCTTACAGAATAGCTCTAGCTTTGCTAAAGGTGTTGAAGGAGAAATTGAAGGATCTTCTAGATAAAGGATTCATCAGACCTAGCAAATATCCATGGGGTGCACTAGTTCTCTATATTCGAAAGAAGGATGGTTCTCTTCATATGTGCATTGACTATCAACAACTGAAAATGGTTACAATCAAGAACAAGTATCCCTTTCCCAAAATTGATGACTTGTTTGACCAACTTTAGGGTGTTAAGTGCTTCTCAATGATAGACAACAGGTCCGGTTATCACCAGCTCAGAGATAGGGAGTGTGACATCCCGTAGACAGCCTTCAGGACTCGATATGGTCACTATGAGTTTGTAGTTATATCTTTTGGACTAATTAATGTCCCCAAAACTTTTATGGAATTGATGAGTAGGGTGTTCAATCCATATTTGGAAATTTTCGTGGTTGTGTTCATAGATGATATTCTCATATATTCCCGAAGCAATGAGTAGCATGCTTCTCATTTGAAGATTGTGCTACACACTCTTAAGGATCGCTAGTTGTTGCTAAATTCAGCAACTGTGTGTTTTTGTTGAACTCAGTAGCATTTTTTACCGCATGTGGTGTCAGGTGAGGGTGTACAAGTGGACTCCCAAAAGATAGAAGCTGTGATGAATTGGTCTAGACCAGTTAGTCCTTCGGATATCAGGAGTTTCTTATGTTTAGTTAGCTATTATAGAAGGTTTGTTGAGGGATTTTCATCGATTGCAGCACCGTTGACTAAGATCACCAAGAAGAAAGTAAAATTTAAGTGGTCGGATGCTTGTGAGATGAGTTTTCAGGGGCCAAAGACTTGGCTCACTTCAGCCATAGTATTGACTTTACCTGAGGGTGCAGATGGATTTTTGGTAAATTGTGATTCCTTTAGGGTTGGTCTTGGTTGTGTATTGATGCAGCATGGTAAGGTCATTGTGTATGACTCTAGAAAACATAAGACTCATGAGAAGAATTACCCGATGCATGACCTAGAGTTGTTAGTGGTAGTGTTCGCATTGAAGATTTGGAGATGATAACGCTCAAACTCACACTCCTAATAAAGTATGAAGTGGACGTTGTCAAAAAAAACCCAACAAAGAGGTTGGGGTCAAATCTACAAGGAATATGTTAAGAACTAAACTAATGCTGATATTTAAGCTTTTTGGTATGTTATCTCCAAATTGAGGGATTTATAAAAAAACAGTAGTAAACTAAGAGTGAAAATCAATTGTTCTTATCAAGATTTGCAATAACTAGGGTAAGTGTTCCACATGGGTTCATAACTACTTTGGGTTTACGCTCGTGATCTATCCCAATGCTTACTTGTAGAACTGATAATTAGGGTTCATCCAAATGACACGTTCGTCACCATTGGATGACTATACTCAATCACCGAGTTAGGTCTCATGAGCGATTTCAATTGAACTGCTATCAATTTTCTCCAAATTAACTATCATGCGACCGCAACTCAAGATATACAATGATCATAAAAGTCAAGGCTTTGTTGTAATTCTCTTTTTCTAATATTTACTTATCTAGGTTCAAGCAAGTAAAGAATTTAGGCAAGTCCTAACTTTGCACTTCATTAATAAACATTCAAGATGAAGAGAATACAACACAAGCATTTAGCTTTAGTTTTGAATCATTTTGTGTAACCCTAGTACGTTAATCCACCGTGGTTCCCACAATCCTAGTTTTTGAGGTTTTAGCCTCTCATGATGGTAAGATTATGATTAGTATTCATAGAAAAACACATAATGAAGTACTTACAACGATGATTAAAATAAAACGTGCTTTGAATATTGCAAGAAAATATGATGAACAATTGAGAATATCCAAGTATAATCTCAAGAATTGCTCTCCAATATTGTCAAAAACTAATTACAAACTTGATAATAATCGCCCTCTATCTTATTCTAAAGAAAAAATGAACTAAGAAAAAACTAAAAATTATTTATACAGATAATAAAATTCTTTTCCTAAGTTAACAGGGAAATAACCAAATTTGGTGCCGTCCTTTCCTACGACTCCTCATACGACCCGTAACAAGATTGTACGGGTCATGCCTTGTGTGGTACATCCTATGGCTTTTGCAGAATTTGCTAAGTGCTGGCATCTGGTACGATTCATAACATGATCCCATGAGTCGTACAATCAAGTCGTGGTTTGGTTCTAAGAACATTGGCATCTTCTAAATATTTCTACAAGTATCTTGGTACACCTCGTACCTTTCTTCAATGACTCATAATATCTTGTTGTATCATGAGTTCTTCATAATCCTAAAAATCAGTGAAGCTTTTCACAACTCCTGGTACGGGTTGTAGGTAGATGATGCGATCCGTAGGTGCTACCCATATTAGTAGAATTCAATTGTGCAAATTTCTCTAGAGTTTTCCATGACTCAAGTAACGACTCGTACCAAGATGTTATGGGTCGTAATGAGAGTCGTACTTTGCCTTTCCCTTGTACCAGTCTTCTAAGCTTTTCCACGAGTCTTAGTCGTGCTTGTACAATCTTGGTACTGCTCGTATTGGGATCAATACTTGGCCTCTTTTATGCACTTTTCTACAACTTTTGCACATTTTCACTCCAATACCTATTTTCCTTAAAAACAAAGTAAAAGCACCTCATATCCATATAAACATACCTAAGTTCATGCTATTTTCCCAGTTTTAAGCGTCGGAAGTGTTGTAATCTCACAGCACATCAACACCCTAAACTTAAGACTTTTGCATGTCCTCAAGCAAAGAAGACAAAAACTAAAAATGACACTTAATCCAAAAATAAACCTCGGATACTACAGCCAACACCAATCAAAACTTGCACTATGAACACAAACAACTTTTGAACAATCTCTATATAGACCAACTTAGCTATGCACATCAAGTTACTACAAACTATATTAATCAAGGATCAATACATATCATCTAGTTATTAGTAGAGAATTAAGTTATTACCAATGCTTTTCACATAGACAACTGGAAGAATAAAACATAAACCATGTACCCTCATAGTAAATTAAGTCCCCAGCTCATAGATACATGAAAATATGAAAGTTGGGACTAATACAAGTAAGACTTCCACCCTCACAAAGAAGTTTCAAATACTGCACATCGGATACAATAACTTTCCCTTATTTTCTCTACATTGGTTTTTGGACAGTCAGGCTAGGATCACTATAAGACTTTGTTCGGCTTGTAATGTAGGCTTGGGGTTGGGTATGGTAAATGTGGAATTTTAGTGACTAACATTCCTTGGCACTACATACGTATGGCTCCACTTTTCACTTATTTCACCCTTTTCGCATTTTCAACTTTTCCCTCCTTTTTCTCTATTTTTAAGCAATATATAGGTGTGGTATGCTTTCAACTTTTTCATGCATTTTTTTCTTTTGTATTTTCTTTTCAATATTTCTTTTTAAGCTCTTTTTTTTCTTTTCTTGTCACACCAGACCTCATTTTTAATCCTTTTTTCTTTCTTTTCCTTTTCATCCTCCCCACAATCTATACACCCCTCTTATAGTCATCCTCAACTTTGATATTTTGCTTGGGTTGAGGTACACAATGTCCAAAGAGGGGCCAGGGCCAAGTAGGTTCACTATAAAAAATGGGTAAAGTTGATCGGTTAATCAAAGAAAAATGATTAATTTAAGGTTCAAAATCAAGATCAAGGGAATCATATCATTTTTTTAGGGAATTTAAGCTAAAATGGGCTAAGAAAAAATGACTTATGATCCTTTCTTGACCAACCTTCCTAAAACCTATGTAAAGACCAACCGGGCATGTTCTAGATCCTCTACGCAGTATTGAACTAAGTATTGATCCTCACTCACTCATGGTATATGTTTTACATTCAGTCTACCTATCCAGTTCACACATGGATAACTATAACTACTCCTTTGCAATCAAAAAGTACACAACTAACATCCAAAAAACAATTTAACCAGGGTCATTTTTTCAAAACATAAAAACTATTGCATTTTATTGGATAAGCAATCCTAAGCTACATTTAATTAAATAAAAACATCCTAAACATTTCTCTTCTACTAGATAGCATGCCTGAGGAAAAGAAATACAGCAAGAAAAATCCTCAGACGAATAAAAATCCCAAAAAATACCAGTACACCCCCTCCCCTTTTGAAAAACATGCTTTGTCCCCAAAGCACAGAATATATATGCACAAGGGAAAGAGACATACTTGTGGTGCACTATGCGCTCCTGTCATCCCGCGGAGGTGGTACCTCCACTGCATCTATGGTGCTAGCGGTGGCCGGCGCATTCAATGGTAGATCTACGAGGGAAATTGTCACCCCCTCAGCATTAGTGGTCACCTCTGTGACCTAAGTAACAACTGGGGCTGAATGTCGCTTGCCCGAGGGGCCTTTCCACTTGAAAGCTTAACATAGGCAGTGGTGGAGCTATCTTCTCCTCTAGGTCTCTCAAGAAGCTCCGACCTATGCTTGTCATGAATCAGCTAGCTCTCCAATATTGCCCCCTTGCATTCTTTCTTCTCCTTCTTTTCATTCTTCTTTAGGGTCTCATCTCCAATATCCTTCGAGACCCTCTTCTTCCCTTTTTCTCCCTCTACTCCAGTCGGCTCCTAATATGATGCCAAGTAAAGCTCATCGTCCTTCTCAATATCTAGGTCAAGAAGAGTAGGGGCTGCTAGAATTGCTAGCTTTTGAGATGACAGCTCAGTCACTTGGCTCCGAAGAGCTCCCAACTCCTAAGGGAGACTATCAATGTCTGTTTGCTCTACCATGCGCTCATTGAAGAGGCACTCAATGTTGTCTAGTCGGGCAAGCAAGACCCGCGCGGCTGCCTCAATATCAGCTTTCACCCAAGGGTTCACGTTCTCCATCATAGACTGCACCTTTCTCTCGGTCACATCCAATCACTTCTCCATCTTCTATAGAATGTAATGAGGCACTAGCGTATATCTTGCTGGGGTCTGGCTCGGAAGGCCATAGGTGGTGCAGTAGAGGTGTTGGGAGATTCCTCAGAATGACCGACCTCTATAACTAGTTTCTTGTCCCGCTTCAGTGAGGTTGCGGCATTAACCTACTTGCCCCT
>JACEIK010002310.1:60629-74382 GCA_018107945.1 Datura stramonium
GACCCTTGGAATATTGATGGCATATCTTGACATTATACATGCCACCAATGCTGCTTTGTCTGCACTGAGGGTGTTTTCATTTACGGTCGGTTCCAACTTGTGGCGAACTAGGATCCAACAGGCCTTCGCTATAAAATTCAGCAAATCTTTGGTGACCTTCTTTCCACTAGTCACCCATTTTGTATCCTCCTTATCCTCAACAATGACCCTAGATAGCAACTTTATCTGATTCTTCCTGTCCACAATACCTAACTTCTTAATCTTCTTCATGGCGTCCACCCGATAGTCTAACTCTGGTGTAGTATATGGTGGTATGAACCGAGGCTCATATTATACCCGAGTAATAGTATGCTCGGATATGGAACAGTGCGGCCTCGCACCATTACACTCTCCAAGTTGGGTTGATCTTTCAATTTCTGCCCATTCATTGCTTTCTGCTCCATGGTAGCAAACTAGTTGTCAAAAAACTCCTGGACTATCACTGAAGTGTAATGATCCGGGGTTCTAGCCATCCACTCAAATCTGTAGAAGTTGAATATCTGCTTCATCTCCTACACTTAATTCAGTGAACTGGTGAGGATTCGCGGTTCTTCTTGAATAATCCTCCTAGGGTAGTTCTTATGGTAAGAGATACACCCTGCTCATACATCTCTTGGGCACCGGGTACTCTCCACCGAATAGTGCGGTTCTCCCTAAGTGAAGTTTTCTCACCCTCATCATCAGCTGCCTCATCCTCCGACCTGAACTCACCACGTCCATCTTCGGATTGTTCCTCCTCGGACCCTTCATCATCATTAGAGCCAATCTCTAACTCTTGGACTTGTTCCTCAGCTCCCTCCTCAGATTGGGGAGCGTCAGCACATGTGGTAGTGGCCGCCTGGGCCTGGGCTTTAGCTTGTGCCCTAGTGGTTCGTTTCCCATCGGTGTTATATGTATCCACCTTGTACTCTTCCACTGAACCACTAGGAGAGGTGTCTTCATGTTCGAGTCTAAGGGCTCACCTCTCAATTCCCTCCGAGCATTTATCTCTGCTCTAACGGCTCTGTCTTTGGCGACTTTGGTTGATTTCTTCTTCAAAGTCATTGTACAGCTGGATAAAATGGGTTAGAATTTCCTATGTGAGAAAAAGAAAACAAGAAAATAACCTCTGAATTTTTCCACGGGTTTTCAGTATGAGTAAAACCTGGAAGGTACATCCGTACTGAGACTCGTAGCATATCAGATCACATTCATGACTCTGAGGTACGACTCGTACCATGAAGGTATGATCCATGCCACAATTCATATGATAGTACCCCTTTAAAACCATTATTCTATATTTTCCACGGCTCATGGTATGACTCGTAAGTTGATTTCGTGATTCGTAGTAAGAGTTGTACAGTTGCCTTCGGACTTGACCCTTTTCATATTCTTGGTACGAATGCCAAGTACGACTCATAGTAGGATACCATGAGACGTACTAGGTTCCATACCAATTAATTTTCATACATTTGGCTTAGGACAATCCCAAAAAGTCATCCTACGAGTCGTAGTGTAAAACCACGAGCCGTAGGAAGGCTTGTGAAGCATATCCTTGCCTTTGTTCATGTCAGTTGTGCATGTAACTTCAATTTTGTGTTGGGTACTCAGAATTCCCCAATTCTAGGCATGCATTTTTCAAACTTCTACAAATATCTAGTTCTCCCATTCTGATTCACAACCCGTAAATTAGTTCTTTACAATTTAATTTCGATTCTAAGCATGTTCGAATTCCTCCAGTCAACACAATCATATTGCAAGTTACTGATCATTATCCTCCTCTATTTTCATGCATTTTGAGGACTCCCAGTTGTTAAACAAGTTCATATAGGCATGAAGGTCTTTTTACTAAACCCAAAGCATAGCTACTTACTTAATTTTTTTGCAAAATCTTGCTCAATTCGTGCATGATTTAGTGCATATGGTAGGGAGTCGACTTGAGCAGTGTTAATCGTGCACAAATCTTGCTCAATGGATGATTTTTATTGAGTTACGAGTGTGAGGGAATCGTGCAAGGTACTATTGAGTTCAATGTTTTGTTCACGTGTGAGATGGGTCTGAAGGATTTGAAATTTAAATACATTAGGGCGAATTTAAAAATTTAGGTCGAGTCGGATCGATTTAAACAATTTGTCCTATCACAATTCGTACCACGAGTTATATGATGTACCTATGACTCATCCCTAGGACTCGAGTAGAGGTTTAAGAAATATTATCTATGGACCTATGAGAACATCATACGACTCGGGGGTCACTTTGAACTGGAGTTCCATCCTTTGCATAGTTCATAACTACCATGTGTACTATGGCTATTACAATGAAGTTACGAGTTTGTCGGACCAACCGTACCATGTACTCATGCACTAAGACATATCTCTACTTCTCACCATGACTCATACTACAACCCGTACAATGCTCTTACAAGTCATACTGAGGCTTGTATTACCAGTCTATATAGTAATTTTTCTGCAACTTGTTTTTGTTTCTCCTACACACAAAGCACACGTAAGTCAAAAAACTTGGGTTTCCTCTTAAGAAGCGTTTGATTTAATGTCATGCCACAACGCAGGTGGTTTAGTTACTTAGAATTCACCAAACCACCTCATGATTTTCCTCCAAAGAAGTGCCTAATTTAATGTCATGACACGACGCAAGTCTCTTGACTACTCAGACTTTGTCGTGAAACTCATAATCATCCTCGATTTCTGAGACCACCCCAATCTCATTTGGCTGCTTCATTGACTGGCAGACATTGAAAGTTACCTCTTTATCAAGCTTGAATTTCAGTTGGCCGGCCTCAACATCTACTAAAGCCCTCCTTGTGGCAAGGAATGGTCGCTCCAAAATAACGGAGACCTCAGAGTCAACGTCACAATTTAGCATCACGAAGTCCGCTGGGAATATGAATCTGTCCACCTTGAAAAGAACATATAACAGGATCCCCATAGGTTTCTTCACAGTTCGATCGGCCATCAATAGCCGTATAGTAGTCTGTGTGGGGGCTCCCAAGCCCAGCTGCTTGAACACAGCTAATGGCATCAGATTGATGCTTGCTCCCAAGTTATAGAGTTCCTTCACAAACTCAACATAACCAATAGTGCAAGCAATGGTGAAAGCACCTGGATCCTCCTTTTCTGGGCAAGGACTCGTGAGGCTATGACACTACAATGATGCAAGTTACCCATGGGATCATAGCTCATGGACCTTTTCTTGGTAATAAGGTCCTTCATAAATTTAGTGTATCCAGGAATCTGCTCCAATGCCTCAACTAATGGCATGTTTACAGATAATTGTGCAAGTATAGACAAAAATTTCTGAAACTTATCATCTTCCGCCTTCTTCTTCATTCTTTGAGGGAATGGTGGCGGTGGTCATGGGATAGCCATATAGATCTATGTGGTCTGTTGTTTATTACCTTGTTTAGCTTCAGGTTCCTTTTCACCGGCTAGAGCCTTAGTCAATTCAGCCTCTTCCTTAAGCTCTTGCTCAGCAACCTCATGATCATCATTAATTACAATCTCTTTCTTCTTTTTCCTTTCAACTATAACAAGAAGAGGGGGATCAATTGTGTTCTTTCCACTCCTAGTCATCAAAGACATACAGTGACTATCATTCTTTCTATTTTGGACTATGTTGTTAGGTAGTGTTCCCTTTTGCCTAGGGTTCAGGGATGCCGACAGTTGACCTGACTGCTGTTCTATTTGATTGATGGTAGTGGCATGCGACTTAACTCTATGCATCATGCTTGATATATCTCCAAGAATGTCTTTTAGATTCTTATTAATGTATCTAACCTTCTTGAGCATCTCGGCCATCAAGCTCTCAAATTTTGATAGTCTAGCCTCCCCCTCACATGCATTAGGAGGCATATATAATCACGATTTGTAGTTGCGGTAACCATCATTCCGTCTCCATTCTCCCTCTCTCTCACGACCTCTTCTTTTTTCTCTGTACCCATTTCGATTGTACTTATCTTGATATTGGTTCCAACCTTTATCGTTGGAACCTTGGTGTCAAGTGTCCTGTCCAGACCCTTAGGCCTTGGCCTGAAAACCCTCCACCTTGTTTTCCAAGAGGTTTTCCCTGAGTTGCCACTATATTAACCTTTCTGGACCCACCACCCATGATCGGCTTTATGAGTAGGTCTAATGATGTACGCATGTGGGACGATTCCTGATCATGCTCCTCCTCCTTCTTTCATTGGTCCGCAGTCATACCAACAATATGTGTACCAACAGAGTCTTTTACTTTGCTGGTGTGCCGGGTCTTGTTTGTTGTAGTCACTCTGTCAATAATAGTAGCAGCTTTCTCCCATGTGTGACTGATCAGTGCTCCTCCCACCACAGTTTCCGCTATAACTTTCGTGCTATTGTTTAATGACGTGTAAAGAATCCCCAACAAACTGTCATCAGGAATTCTATAGTTTGGGAGCTTGGTCAACTTCCTTTTAAATATTAACTAGTTTTCATGAAGTGCCTCCGTTTTCAGTTATCAACAATTGTAGATCCCATCCTTAAGCTGTAGCATCCCAGAAAAAACTTGTTTGAGATGCTTCCTGTTGGTAATGGAGTCATTGGTCAACTCCAATAACCATAAAGTGGCCTCCCCATATAGATAGAATGGAAAAGGTCTCGGCCTTATTGCATCCTAACTAATTGCCCGTGCAACCTGTACGCCTTGCATATTGCAACGAAGTTCATTAAGTACAAGTTGGCATCATAAGTTTCATGACCACTAAACACCCCTTTCATATCCAACAACTGTATCATGGTGCTAGTGATGTCAAACTTTTCCCCAGTAGGTAAATTTTGTGGTAGGATAGCTCTAGTTGACCCGACTTCATCAATATCTGGGTCATCCTCATCAAAGAATTGAGGGGCATATCTCTAGACTATGTTGCCCCTTCCATGGTGACTAGCATTTAAAACTTCGTCCCGAGCATCATCGATTCCCTAAATTGTAGCTTGCCTAGCTAACTCGGTTTTCCTAGCATCTTCAATAAGATGGGCATCTCTTTGCTCTTTGTTCTCCATACTTTGTAGTGTTCTTTTAATTCAAGATCCAATGGAATCAGTTGATTTTGCTCCATTGAGCACTTTTCATTCACAAAGAGACAACCTGTGGGTGTCAAAAACAAAAAGAAAACATAAAACAGGAAATAAAAACCAAAAGTTAAACACAAGCAAATAATATAATCTTAGTTGTATTCCCCGGCAATGGTGCCACTTTTTGATAACGCTCAAACTCACACTCCTGATAAGTATGAAGATGACGTATTCAATAAAGAAACCATCAAAGAGGTTGGAGTCGAACCCACAAGGAATATGGTATGAACTAGACTAATGCCGGTATTTAAGCTTTTTGGTATTTTAAATCCAAATTGGGGGGTTTATCAAGAGTGAAAATCAATTGTGGTTTATCAAGATTTGCAATTAACTAGGGTAAGTGTTCCCCTTTGGTTCATAACTACTTCGGATTTAAACTCATGATCTATCCCGATGCTTACTTGTAGAACTTATAACTAGGGTTCATCCGAACAACCGGTTCGTCCCTATTGGATGACTATACTCAATCACCGAGTTACGTCTCATGAGTGATTACAATTGATCTGTTATCAATTTGCTCCAAATTAACTATCATGTGACCGCAGCTCAAGTTATATAATAATCAAAAAAATCAATGCTTTGTCATAATTATCTTTTCCCAATATTTACTTCTTTAGGTTCAAGCAATTAAAGAATTCGGGCTAGTACTAACGTTGCGCTTCATTAAGAAGAATTCAAGATGAAGAGATTACAATACAAGCGTTTACCATTGGGTTTGAATCACTTTGTATAACCCTAGTTTGTTAATCCATCATGGTTCCCACAACCCTAGTTGTGGAGGTTTTAGCCTCTCATGACTGTAAGATTATGATTAGCATTCATAGACAAACACATATTTAAATACTTACAACGATAATTGAAAGAAAACCTTCTTTGAATATTGCAAGAAAATATGATGAAAAAATTCAAGAAAAATTGAGAAAATCCAGTTATAATCTCAACAATTTCTCCAATATTGTCAAAAACTAATTACGAACTTGATAATAATCGACCTCTAACTGATTCTAACCAAAAACTAAACTAAAAAAGACCTAAAAAGTATTTATACAGATAATAAAATCCTTTTCCCAAGTTAACAGGGAATAACAAAATCTGATGTCGATGCTTCCTACGACTCCTGATATGACCAGTAACAAATAGTATGAGCCATGCTTTATCTCGTAAATCCTCTAGGTTCTGTAGAATTTTCTAAGTGTTGGCATCTGGTATGACCAGTAACATGATCCCACAAGTTGTACAATCAAGTTGTGGTCTGGCTATGATAACTTTGACATCTTCTGAAGATTTCTACGATGTCTTGGTACACCTCATACCTTGCTCCTATGACTCATAACAACTTGTCGTATTATGAGATCTGCCAAGTCACAAAAATCACTGAAGATATCCATGGCTTTTCTTATTGTTCGTAGGTAGATGTTATGATCCGTAGGTTCTACCCGTATCAGGAGACTTCAACTGTGCAAATTTCTCTAGAGGTTTCTACTACTCAAGTTACAGCTCATACTGAGAGTCATACTTTTCCTTTTGTAATACCCCGGAAGTGATAAGACTAGAATCGAGATTTGAAATGGGAACAACAGAAAAATCTGCAATTTTGACTCAGGACAACTGATTGTACGTGTCGTAGGAAGACACCTATGACCCGTAGGAATCACACTTGGTTAACAGTTATGTGGGAAGGCATTTGTAACAACGAGCCTTTTAATGACCCGTGGGTTGAAGGTACAAGTAGTTGGTAGGAGTCGTGGGTTGGTCCTGGAATGGTCAGGAGGGAGCGTATGACTCGTGGTGTGGCGTGTGGTAGGAAACTACAAATCATTACTTCCACCTGCAGGAAGAAGCAGGGGATTTCTCCTAGTTATGATAATAGATGGATCCCACTACTCATTGGATTAAGGTACGAGTCGTGGTTTGACTCGTAGAAAAGTTTAGAACTCAAGTTTCATCAGAGGCTGTAATGAGAGGAAACCATGACCCATGGGATTGAGGAACGATCCGTAGGATGAGTCGTGGTACCTGGCAATGTCTAATTTTCCTGTGTTTTAATTAGGGAAATTTCGAAATTCCTAAACTCCTAAGACCTAAACTACGTCGTTTTAAGCTCAGATTAGGGAGTTTTAAGAGGGTTAAATCTATTCCAACCCATTCCTTCCCCATGCATGCAAACTAAAGGATTTCTAAAGGAAGAACAAGGCTAATAATCTCCAAATTCTTCTCCAATTCCTTTGGTGTTTCAAGAGAGAGTGTAAGATTATATTATCAAGGTATGTATGGTTGTGAATGAGAGTCCCTCTTCACTCTCATGCCCCAATTTCCCTCTATGTTCATGAATTCAAGTATTAAAGTAAATTTGGTGATCTTATGGGGTTTTAACCCCAATTTCATGGGAGTCTCTTCGATTTTAATTATAGGTCAATTCCCTTTATGTTCTAAATGTTGTTTAAGACTTATGGGAATATTTTATACTTAAATTGGTTATAATTTTGTGATTTCAAATCTTAGTCAATCATGCACAATGATGGAAATTTTTTATTATGATTTTGATTTTACTAATCCTAAATTATGATATATGATTCATGTTATGATTTCTCTTCAAGTACTCTTCAGTGATTTATGAATTTCAAGTACATGCATTTCCACAATTATACATGTTCTTCATGATTTATGAATTTATGACTTTTGACCAACTCACGGGCCCTTATGCATGCCTAATCATATTTCAAGTAATATAGAGTATGTTATGATTTATTTCGCTATGAACTTTATGAATGATTTCACGATTTTTATATAAGCCCTCGTGTGCTTATTTTTTGGAATAGTGTCTAGCACTGAGTAGACCCGGTGTTCAGGTAAACCCCGTGGTCTCAGAACTACTTGCCACAATAGGTATATGTATTCATGGATTAACCCTTGTAATATCACATCATGCATGTCCCTTGCCTGGAAAGCCTGGGACAGCTCTGCCTACTTGAGAGAGATAGTGGGGCACCATGTAAGCTCTATCATGATGGTGTCCCATTGTTCCTTATGATTTTTTTTGTGTTTTAACTATATGTTTTTACTTACCTTGCATACTTGATACATTTTAATTACTGACTGCATAGTCTATGCTGTATTGTTTCATGGCACAAGTATGAGGGATCACTCTAAATCGCACTATTAGTCCTGCTTTTCCCGCAGTCCTATTTAACCAGTAGTGGTGAGTCCTCATCCTTCGAGGACCTTCAGTTTGATCACTGTTCTGTTATTTCAGTTACAGGCTTTTGCCGAGCTCATTGGGGATGCTGTCCCATTAGCTCATCAGTTATGTTAGAGGCTTTTCAGACAATATATGAAAATTCAGCTTGTTAGTGTTGACTCTATTATAGAATGATATGTTTGTAGACTTTCTCTTAAGAATATCCTATTATATAAGTTTTCTCTTATTGTGTACTCTTAGCTTCTCTGTTCATGCCATGGGTCGACTTGGAGCCTCTCGGGGTTCCTTGTCCCGTGTCTCTATCCAGGCCTATGATTGGGTCGTGAAAAACATAGTCTCAGATAATTAGGTTTTGAAGTGTCCTAGGGTGTCTGAAAGCCACATTAGGTAGAGTTTTTTTCACGGGTTTGAAGCGCACCACACTTATGATTAAGAGGCTACAAAATGTCTTTAGGAAATTCACTTTCTTTCATGATCTATGTCGTGCGATGAAATGTCTCTCTATTCTTCTATCTCGTGCTATACGCATTTGTAAAATCATGCCTCATTGCCGATTTAATGGAAGAAATAATAGAAATGGAAATGGCCATAAGAATGGCAATAGGGATGGACACCAGTAGGCCCCACAAGCCCCCGAGGATCATGTGCCCAAGTAGGTCCCCTATGTAGAGTTTAGGGAAACCATACAGATGTTGGCATAGACATTGACCGCCCAAGTCAACCAGTAGGCAGTACCGCATGTTCCCCAGAATGGGAATGCGGTAGCGGCAAGAGTCATGTACTTTCTTAGGATGAACCCTCCAGAGTTTCTTAGATCGAAGGTGCACGAGGATCCAGATGAGTTTATTGATGAGATCTAGAAGATCACCCAGATCATGGGGGTTACAAGGGAAGATTGTGCAGACCTAGTCTCTTATCAGTTGAAAGGGGTTGCCCTTATCCGGTTCAGATAGTTAAAAGATAGCAGAGCAGTTGGATCAGGTCCCATTGGTTGGGATGAGTTCCTCACCGCATTCCTAAATCGGTTCTTTCCCCGTGAGATTAAGGAGATCAGGTCAACGGAGTTTGAGAACCTGAGGTAGAATAATATGACATTATAGGAGTAGGCTTTAGAATTCACCCTCTTATTAAATTATGCACCAGAGATGGTGGCTGATCAGAGAGCTCAGGTGAGTAGATTTCTACAAAGAGTAGCGAACTACCTGGTCAAGGATTGTAGGACCACTATGCTTCATTGGGACATCAACTTTCCTCGATTTATTTTGTATGACCAGAAGATGGAGGCAACATATTTAAGGGAGTGGGATGCCAAGAGGGCCAGGATAGATAGTTTTGGGTTCTCCCAGCAGAGGTCGAGTGGTAGACATCATCAGCAGTCCCATCAGAGGTCATTAGCTCTAGCGCCATCATAGGCCCGTGCTCCCTATAGATCTCGATGTGATCAGAGGAGCATAACATTAGGTTCGAGGGGATAGAGGAGCATGCAAGTAGAGCATACCTTTCCAGTCTGTGGAAAGTGTGGCAAGAATCACATGGGGGAGTGCTTGATTGGATTAGATATCTGCTTTGGGTATGGTTGATCTCGGCACAGGCGCCAAGAGTGTCCGTTGGCTAGGCAGGATGATGATAGGGTCGTACTCAAGCTACCAGTTCAGTAGTACCACTAACACGCCCAACTAAACAGGGTGTGTCCACCAATGCAGGTGGTGGTTAGCACCAGAACAAGTTTTATGCCCTCACATCTCGTCATCAAGAGACTTCACCGGATGTGGTCATTAGTATGTTACGAGTATTCCACATTGATATTTATACATTGTTAGACCCAGGGGCTACTTTATCTTTTGTGATGCCCTATGTTGCTAGTAGTTTCGGAGTTAGTCTCGAAATCCTATGAGAACTGTAGTTTCAGTTAGTCCAAAAATCCTATAAGAACCCTTCTTAGTCTCTACTCTTTTTGGTGGTTCAGTTATAGCTCGTCAGGTGTATAGAAATTTCCCTGTTACATTCCTTTAGAAAGTCACCTCAGCAGATTTAGTAGAGCTAGAGCCATGACAGATTTTGATGTTATCTTTGGCATGGATGGGCTACATGCATGTTATGCCCTCAATGTATTTTAAAACCCGTGCGGTAGAATTTCAGCTTTTGGGTGAGCCAGTCCTAGAGTGGAAGGGTAGTTCAATTATTCCTGTAGGTTGTTTCATCTCCTACGTTAAGGCCAGAAAGATGATCTCCGATAACGCTCAAACCACACCTCCTTATGAAGTATGAAGCGGACGTTGTCAATAAAGAACCCAACTAGAGGTTGGAGTCGATCCCACAGAAAATTCGGATGGATGTAGAAGAACTCTAGTGCTTAAGCTTTTTAGTTAATTATTTCCTAAGAGGAGGAATTATTAAATGTAATAAATAACAATGTTGAGAAATTGTTTGTTGTTTCCAAATTAATGCAACTAACTAGGGTAAGTGTTCCCCATGACTTCATAACCACAAGGCATTTTATACTAGTGATCTATTACGGTGCTTAGCATGCAATATTGGTATGTTAGGTTCACCTAAATGGTTGGTCCCCTGTTAAGATGATTTTCACCACGCAACTTGGTCCGTCTATGGGTGTATTCTTTACTAACCATTACCCTTGATATCGAATTAGCTATTCCCAGACAAGGTCAAGATATTAGATGAGGGTTGATAGTCTCAAATCTCCGTTGTTAATCCCTTTTCCCATTCATTACCTCCTTGGTCCGTTAAGTAAGAATAAGGCAAGTTCTAATGTTTGCAACTGTTAAAAATAAATTAAAACGAAGGAAGAAACAATACATGCATAAACTCTGTTCAAGAATCACTAAGTATTTTACCTCTGTGTGTTAATTTGTCATGGTTCCTGCAACTTTTGTTGTGGTAGTTTTAGCCCTCATGTTTATAAGTAAATTAATAGATTTCATAAATAAAAGCAAAAATTAATCCTTACAGCGATGATAGGAAGAAACTCACTTGATTATTGCAACAATAAAGAAGAACAACTCAAAATTCGTCTCAAAGTATGTCATAAAACTTCTAAGCCCAAGACTTGTCTAAAACTTGGCTTCTAATTCTACTTCAAACTTAAAACTTGATTCTAAAAGCTTTATTATTACATGAAAATAAAGGGGTATTTATTTTTTCCTTCTTCCTTGATGAATTTGGCTTGGGATTTTAAAGTTCCCTTTCATAGTTGAAGTGGGAAGTCAATTTTGGTTGTTGGAAACCTCGTTGGTGCGTCGCACCTTCCTTTGCCGCGTCTCCAATGTCGCGTTGCCCCTTCCATCGCGCAGGGAGAGGGGCGCTTCGCATAGGCCATCGCGTAGGAGGTTGTGATGCATCGCTCACCTTTTAGCATTAAGATGTTGGCGCCTTGCGCATGCCATCGCACAACACTAGGGCCGCGTCATGCATCTGGTAACGCAGTAGTGCTACGTAGTGCGATATTCCTTGATCTTTGCATTATTCATTCCAACTTTCTCATCTTCATTAAATAAGCCTCAGATATACCCAAATCCATCCTTTTATCCCTGAAAGCATCTAATCACACGTGTTAGCTAATTTCAAAAATATATAACATAATAACATGCAAACACACATAATTTATTCTCAAAACATAGTANGTATGGGAAAAAATATGTCTATGAAGTGCGTGAGTACTCCCTTCATCAATCTCCACGGGTTGTGTCTACTATCTAGTTAGGGTTAAGGATTCTACATCTAAAACCACGACTATCCAGTCAGTTCTTGTAGTGTGCGAATATCCAAAGGTGTTTCCAGATGGTTTACCGGGAATTTCTCCAGAGCGAGAGATCGACTTTGGCATCGACCTTCTTCCCAATACACAGCCTATATCTATTCCTACTTACAGAATGGCTCAAGTTGAGCTAATTAAGTTGAAGGAGAAGTTGAAGGATCTCTTAGACAAGGGTTTCATCAGACCTAGAAAATCCCCGTGGGGTGCACCAATACTCTTTGTCCGAAAGAAGGATGGTTCCCTTCGGATGTGCATTGAATATTGGTAGTTGAACAAGATCACAACCAAGAATAGGTATCCCCTCCCAAGAATTGACGACTTGTTTGACCAGCTTCAGGGTGCCAATTATTTATCAAAGATACACCTCAGATCCGGATATCATAAGCTTATGGTTAGAGAGAGTGACATCCCGAAGACAACCTTCAGGACTAGGTATGGTCACTATGACTTTTGGACAAACGAATGCTCCCTGCAGCTTTTATGGATTTCATTAACATGGTGTTCAAGCTATATTTGGACATGTTCGTGATTGTGTTCATTGATGACAATCTCATATACTCTCAGAGCGAGGAGGAGAATGTCACTCATTTGAGGGTGGTGCTACAAACTCTTAAGGATCGATAGCTGTATGCTAAATTCAACAAGTGTGAGTTTTGGTCAAACTCCGTAGAATTTTTGGGTCATGTGGTGTTAAGTGAGGGAGTACAAGTGGATTCTCAAAAGATAGAAACTGTTAAGATTTGTCCTAGACTAGTTAGTCCTTTAGATATAAAGAGTTTCTTGGGCTTAGCTAGTTAGTACAGTAGGTTTGTGGAAGGGTTTTCATCCACTACAACACTATTGACTATGTTGACCCAGAAGAAACTAAAGTTTCAATGGTTGGAGGCCTATGAGAAGAGCTTCCAAGAGTTGAAGACTCGACTCACTTTTGCTCAAGTGTTGACTCTACCTGAGGGTACAGTTGGGTTAGTGGTATATTGTGATGCCTTAAGGATTGGCCTTGGTTGTTTATTAATGCAAAGCAGTAAGGTTATAGCCTACGCTTCCAGGTAGTTGAAGGTCCATGAAAAGAGCTACCCAACTCACGACCTCAAGTTGGCAACAGTAATATTTGCCTTGAAGATTTGGAGACACTATCTGTATGGGTCCATGTGGATGTGAATACGGACCACAAAAGCCTACAGTGCGTGTTTACCCAAAAGGATCTAAATCTACGCAAAAAAGGGGGATTAAAGCTTCTTAAGGATTACGATATAAGTGTCATTTATCATCCAAGCAAGGCCAATATAGTGGCAGATGCTCTTAACATGCTTTTAATGGAGAGTGTGTTGCATGTAGATGAGGGAAGGAAGGAGTTAGTTAAGGATGTGCATCGGCTTCAACAATTAGGAGTTCATCTTGTTGACTCGACATATGGTGGTGTCATTGTCTAGAATGGATCAGAATTGTTACACCCCATAAATTCTTGACATGTAGATGGCCTATTCACATGTTGGTTAAGCATTTTAGAATGCCATACATGCTAGAAAAAGGCCAGGGGAGAGATCGGACAAGCACCAAGTCGGCGCGTCGCAAGGCAAAGTGCGACTTGTAAATCGCATTCCAGGAATGCGACTTATAAATCGCATTCCCTGAATGCGACTTATAAGTCCCAAT
>JACEIK010002310.1:124903-161638 GCA_018107945.1 Datura stramonium
TGAGTAGGAGCATGGGTGTGGAAGAATCCACTCATTGAAGACCTTACATACCTGGAATTATCAACTCCTAATCCTCCTTAAAATCCCAAGAATGAAATTGAAGGGATTGAGGTGAAAAGCTTGAAATCTCCCCTTGAATCCCCTCTCAAAGTCTTTCATGCATGAATGTGAGTTTAGAATAGGTCATCCTCTTAAAACCCAGCTTTTCCCAATCCAAAACGACGTAGTTTGGGGCCTTATATCGTGAAAAGGTAAAAAATACCCTTAATGAACCTGCCCTAAAAACTGGCCAGCTCGATCCCACGGGTGGGACTAACAGGTTGTTGGAACCAACGACGACCTGTCACGTCCCTCATTGAAGCCAGTGCTGGTAGCCCATTCTCACAACCCAAACAATGGACCTTTGGGACAACCCGTACCTTCAACCAATGACTCATCACATCGCTCGTGGTTAACCCCCTGAAGCTTGGCATCTCATCTCCTAACGGGTCACACCACGACCCGTCACAAGAAACAACGGACCATTTTTATCCCCTGTAGAGTCCACTGGAAAAATTAAAACTCAAACAACGACCACAACCTACGACTTGTGGTCTATTTTAACGAGTCATTGGGACACCCGTTGAAACTCACCTGAACAGCCTATCTCCTTCCTACGACTTCTAACGATGGCTCGTTGTTTCCCACATTGATTCATCACATCCCCCATCATCTACACTGCCACCATCCTTTCCCCAACCGACGATGACATACAAAGACTCGTGGTTTTATACCACGGGTCGTTCTGTGGTCCGTTCTGTGAAGTTTTGCCATTTTTTTTGCACTTTTAAAATTTAACTCGTGGGTCTATTCTTAGGCCTTCCCAGGGTATTACATGTACTCTCCTTCGGATGGTGCGGTTCTCCGTAGGTGGAGTCTGCTCCTACTCGGCATTCGATGACTCCTCTGTTGATTCAAACTCACTGCTTGCATCTCCAGATTGGGCCTCCTTGGACCCCTCTTCTTCATTAGAGCCGCTTCAAGACTCTTGGGATCTTTCCTCTGCTTCCCCCTCAGATTTGGGAGAACCGACAGATGTGGCAGTGGCCGCAACGACCTAGGATTTGGCCTTCACCCTAGTTGTTCGGGTCCCGTCAGTATCCATTGTGTTGACCCTATATTCCTCTAATGAACCACTAGGGTAGTTTCCCTCTTAATCGAATTTTGAGGTCTGATCAATTAATGTCTTTCGAGCAATTGCCTTTGATGCTTTATGTTTCATTGTCATTATACTTGTGGAGAAAAAGGATTAGAATTCAAAATCCGAGATAAACAAAGCAAGAAAAAATTCCTCTGTAATTTATCACGGGTCAACATACGGGTAGTACCTTGGAGATACGATTCGTACTGAGACCCGTAATAGCTCAGGTCAATGTTACGCATCTGAGGTACAACTCATAGCCTGAAGGTACGGTCCGCACCATGAGTCGTATGAGGATTCCCCTTTAAAATAATTGTGCCGTATTTTTCCATAACCCATGGTACTACTTGTAAGTCAATTCCACGAGTCGTAGGAAGGATCGTACTGTCAATTTTGCACTTGACCCTTTTCAGATTCTCGGTATGACTTCCAGGTATGACTCATAGCATTCAACCACGAGGCGTACTAGAGTTTGTACCTCGCGATCTCCAAATTTGGACTACCAAAGTTCAACACTGGATCCCTCTCCTAATTGNGTACTAGAGTTTGTACCTCGCGATTATTTCAAATTTGGCTTGGGACAGTCCCAATGAGCCATCCTACGTGTTGTAGTAATAAACCACGAGTCGTATGATGGCTTATGAAGCCTTTCCCTTCCTTATGTTTGGTTCAGTTTGCAGGAGGTTTCAATTTAATGTTGGGTACTCAGAATAGCCCAAGTCCAAGCATGCACTTAACAAGTTTTGTAGTTACCCATTCCTCTCCTTTTTAATCATGACTCGTAACTTCAATTTTAATAGTTCAATTCACAAGTTCAAGCCCCTACCCAGTAGCACCCAACTTGTTTACATCCCTGGTCATTGTCCTTTATTAATTTGACAAGCATTGAGAGGACTCTCAGGGATTTGGCATGTTCGCATCAAGCACAAAAGTTATATCTATCAAATTAAAAGAAATACACTTACTTAAATGATGATAATGTCTATTGTCAATCAGAACTAGGGTTTAGATTGGGGTTCTCGGTGTAATCTGAGTAAGAACTTGCTCAATTGATCTTCGATGTTGAGTTACGAGTGTGAGTTTATGGTCGTGACTTCAGTTTTGAAAGCGTGGGAGGAGGGTATGACTGGTTGGAGTTTAAATATGTTGTAGGGTAGTTTTGAAAAATCTGGGTCGAGTTGGGTAAATTTAAAATTTTTGATCCGTCATGACTCGTACCACCAGTCATAGGAAGGCCCTATGACTCGTCCCTTGGACCCATAACAGAGATATTGAGAAACTTACCTGTAGCCTACGAGCATATCTAATGACTCGTACTATGGGGGTACAATTCATACTATGACTCTTTGATGTTTCTTTCATCATGGTCCATGCCTTGCATAGTTCACAGCCATAGTGAGTAATATGACCTGTACAATGAGGTTATGAGTTGTAGGACCAACTTTACCCTGAACTAATGCACTAAAATATATCTCTAATTCTCACCACGACTCGTGCTACGACCAAACAACCCTCTCATAAGTGGTACTGAGACCTATATCATTTTCCTGTGCAGCAATTTTTTTGCCACCTATTTTTGTTTCCCCTGCATACTAAACACACCTAAGTTCATCAACATGGGTTACCTCCGAAGAAGTGCATAATTTAACATCGCGGCACAACGCAACTTGTTCTGTTACTCAGAATTCACCAAACCACCACTTTGGTTGCCGCCCATGAAGCACTTTATTTAACGTCACGGCACGACACCAGTCTCTTGACCACTCAAACATTGTCGAGGAACTAGGGTTCATCCTTTATTGTTGTGACAACTCTGTAATCCTTCGGCTGCATCAATGAACAATAGACATTGAAGGTGACTTCTTCTTTATTGAGTCTGAACTTCAATAGGCCAGCCTCCACATCTACTAAGGCTCTCCCAGTGGCAAGGAATTGTCGCCCCAAAATGATGGGGACTTTAGTGTCAATCACGCAATGAAGGATCACAATGTCTGTTGGGAAAATGAATCTATCAGCTTTAACAAGCACATCGAACAGGATGCCCACAGGCTGCTTCACAGTTCCGTCGACCATCAGTAGCCGAATGGTAGTTAGTGTGGGGGCTCCAAATCCCAGCTACGTAAACACAGCCAACAACATTAGATTGATGCTTGCTCTAAAATTGTAGAGTGCCCTTGCGAACTCAACATCGCTAATTGTGCATGGAATAGTGAAAGCACCTGGATCTTCCTTCTACTGGGCAAGGACTCGTGAGGCTATAACACTACAATGATTCTCATTATCCATAGGGTCATAGCTCACGGACCTTTTCTTCGTGACAAGGTCCTTCATAAACCTGGCATATCCCGACATCTGTTCCAATTTCTCGACGAATGGTATATTTATAGATAATTGTTTAATCATCGACAAGAATTTCTGAAACTTACCATTCTCCACCTTCTTCTTCATTCTTTTAGGGAACGGTGGCAGTGGTTGTGGAATACCCTTGTAAATTTGTGTAGCTCCTTGCTTTTCTCCTTGATCAACTTTAGGACCGTTTTCAACTTTTGGAGCCTCAATCAACCCAGCATCTTCATTATGCTCCTTCTCAGCAACATCTTCTTCATCATCAATCATACTTTCTTTCTTCCTTTAAACTACAACCAATAAAAGGGGTTCAACCGTGGTCTTTCCACTCCTAGTGATCAAAGCCATGCAATGAAAATAATTCTTGGGATTCTAGACTGTGTTGCTAGGTAGTGTACCCTTTTGCCTAGGGTTCATATATGCTGACAGTTGCCCTAGCTGCTATTCGGCGAGCTTGATAGTTGTAGCATGTGACTCCACACTTTGACCCATGCTAGATATATCACTACGGATGTCTTTCAACTAATCATATGTGGATCTCACCTTCTTTAGCATCTTAGCCATCATGCTCTCTAACTTCGACTGTCCAGCCTCCCCCTCAAGTGCATTAGGAGGCACGTAAAATCCATCTCGGTTATTATGGTAACCTTCATTCCTTCTCCAATCTCCCTCACGCTCACGACCTCGCCTTCTATCTTCGTACCCATTTCGATTGTAATTGTCTCTATATTGGTTCCGACCTTGATTTCCACAATCTTGGCGCTAAGTGTCGTGTCTATACATTTAGGCGTTGGCTCGAAAACCTACCACCTGGTTGTCCAAGAAGTTTGCCTCCTCGAAATCTAAGTGGTCCAACCTTGGCTCCTATCCCTGTGTCCCCACTGTGTTAACCTTTCTGGCTCCAGCTCCCATGATGTTCTTATTAAGAAAGCCTAATGATGTGCATATATGAGTCAATTAATGGTCACGTTCTTCCTCCTTTCTTCATTAGTTTGTATTTAAACCAACAGCATATGTACCAGCCACTACTTCTTCTTCCCGGGTGTTCCATGCTCTATTTGTCTTGGTTACTCTGTCTAGATTTGTGGCAGCTTGCTCCCAGGTGTGGCTCATCAGTGTTCCTCCCACCACTGTGTATGCTACTGCTTTTGTACAATTGTTCAATGATCTATAGAAAATCTCCAATAGACTGTCATCAGGAATTTTGTGGTTTGGGCACTTGGTCAAGTTCTTCTTGAACCTCAACTAGGATCCATGAAGTGCCTAGTCTTCAGTTGTCATAAATTATAGATCTCATCTTTAAGCTGCAGCGTCCTGGAGGGTCAAAAGAATCTCTCTAACAAAGCTTGCTTAAGCTCCCTCCAGTTGGTAATGGAGTCGTTGGGAAACTCTAATAACCATAATGTGGCTTCTCCGGATAGAGAAAAGGGGAAGAGTTTTAGCCATATAGCATCCTAGCTGACTCTGGGAAACTTGTATTCTTTGCATATTCCATAGAAGTTCGTTAGTGCAGGCTAGCATCATCAGTTGCGTGACCACTAAAAACCCCTTTCATGTTCAATAACTAGGTCATGGTGCTAGTGATATCAAATTTTGCCCCAAGCAGGCAGTGGTGGTGGTACGATAGCTCCAGTTGACCTAACTTCATCAACGTCCGGGTCATGTCCATCGAAGAACTGAGGGGCATATCTTTGACCTCTGTTAGCCCTTCCATTTGACCAGCTTTAACAACCTCATCTCGAGCATCATCCGCATCTTGAAGTGCAGCTTGCCAAGCTAGCTTGACTTTCCTAGCTTCATAAGCAATACGATCATCTCTCTACTCTTAGTTTTCCATCTTTCACTGTATTCGTTTGAGTTCGAGATCCAATGGAGTTAGGGGGTTTCCACTCTGATGAGTACTTTGCATTAACCAAGCGACAAAACTGTGGATATCCAAAACAAAAAGAAAAATGTTATTCAAGAAATGACAATCAAAAAACAAATACAACTAATTAATCTAATCCTAGTCGTATTCCCCGGCAGCAACGCCACTTTTTGATAACGCTCAAACTCACACTTCCTGAAAAAATATGAAGCGGTCATTTTTAGTAAAGAACCCAACTAAGAGGTTGGTGTCACGACCCAAGAGAACACTCAGATCGTAGACACGGGACAAGGAGCCCCGAAAGACTCCAAGTTAACCCATGGAGTGAGCATGTATTTAATTCATACACATAAGGAGGAAGACTTAGCTTAATAATCATGAATTAACTGGAAATCATAACATGAGTTATAAGAAACAACAATACATGTTCCAAACATCAATAGTAGAATACTACAATTAGGTCATAAAGCCTCTAATCATAATAGATGGGTTGAAGAGACAAGACCCCAACTAACCCCAACATTCTGGAAGCAAAAGATATTCAAGGCCTGAACATGAAGCCCTCGAATCGTGAGGAGTCACCGCTTAGAGATGAGAGAAGGACTGAGAGCAAGCTAGGAACATTGCTGAACCTGCGAATCGGATCCTAAAAATATGTGGGTCAGTACTTGGAAGTTACTGAGTATGTAAGGCATGCAAAACAATACTTAAAACATAAAAGTTATAGTAGTGGGGACATCATGATCATAAGACTGAAATCGTACCTATATCGTAAGGCTCAAGATTTCCAAAATATTCGTTAACTTTTCATAGTCGTAACATGTGGGAAAACATTTCATAAAACATAACTTTAGCCAAAAGAACATAATCTTACATACCCCATATTTGCACACATGGAGCCCGACCTGTAAACCTAGTCGGGAGGTTGTTCCTACCTTGCCAAGGGTATGAACCATGAAGGCATGATATCACTCATGAAGGCCCCGTGGGTCATAGGGGATAGTCACTGAGGAGGTCCAAACATAACCTACGATGGCACGTACTTCTAAGATTCGGGGTGTAACCTAGGCCCCGAACCTACTCGATGTTAAGTACTACTACCAAAACATGCAACATGCTCATAAAAATTCATACATCACATGCATGACCAGTTAAATCATGATAATCATAACATGCTTGAGAATTCGTAATACTATGCATGGAATTAGGCCTGTGGATCGGCCAAAACCATAGTTCATAAATCATAAGTTACATGTGGGAATTGCCCATAGTTTTCAATCATACATTAGATGCTTAAATTTATAGGAAACATGATCATAATAACATGAGTCATTGAAGACTTAAAGACATTCTTAGAATTTGTGAAAAATTCGTATTATGCTTGTAGAATCATCTTGACCTTGAACTTTACAAAACAATTCCTCATAATTGGGCATCTAAACTTTTAGAGGTTAAATCATAAACATATTAAAATAACAAGTAAAATCAGCCCAAATAACTCGAAATTCATTAGTTAGGCATACTACAACAAGCTCATTTCGATTTTTGAGGAAACATGCATTTGGGTTATGACCCATCAAGAATTGGTACCTTAAACATAGAATTATGGAGAAATTGGGCATGGGTAGGGACTAAACTAACCATTCAAAACCCCACATACTTGGAATTACTTGCTTCTTAACTCCCTCGTAAAAACCCTAGGTGGAAACTTGAAGAAGAACCCTTGAATCTCCTCCTACTCCCTTCTCTAGTACTTGCAAATGCCAAAATGAGACTTAACATGGGTTTTTCCTCCTTAAAAGACTTTGTCCCAACCTCAAAATAACGTGGTTTAGGGTCCAAAAGCATAGAAAATTCGAATTTTCCCTTGATGAAATTTCCCTAAAAAACATATCTATCCCTGACCATGAGTCATACCACGAAGTCATGAATTGTGGTCACCTCACCACTTTTCAATCATCTGGATCTGGCCACGACTCGCATACCATGAATCATAGTACCATCATACGGGTTGTACTGTCAGTCGTGGTACCATCCACCCATACCCTAACACGACTTAACAACGACTCCTCATCATGACTTGTTGCTACATCCTACGAGTCGTACCTATGCCTCACGACTCGTAGGACCACCCATGACATGAACTCAGGCTCCTAAAATACATCATGACTCGAGTCACGAGTCGTAGGTCCTCACCACAATTCGTACCTGGAGTCGTACTAGGCAAAATCCCAGGTTTTTTGCAGTTTCCAAATTCAAACTTCCGGGTCTATTCTTATCCCTTTTCGGGGTTTTACAATATCTCCCCTTGGAAACATTCATCCTTGAATAAAAGAAACAAGCAGCAAACAGAAACATACAATTACCATATGCAAATACTGATTATTTAAGCCAAAAACTGACGGATTTACTACCCCCGAAAAGAACTACATAGCTGGACTGAATTCATGCATCACGTACATATATCATATCATAAAATAAACTTGCACGCATGAACATAACATGAAACACTGATTAGAGGTTTAGGGCAGAAACTGATACCTCAAGCTGAAACTAGGCCAATAGGGAACAAGCGGGGGTATTTAGCCATCATATCCTCTTCAGCTTCCCATGTAGCTCCCTCAACATGCTGATTTCTCCATAACACCTTTACTAAAGCTACTTCCTTGTTCCTCAGCCTTCGAACCTAACGATCCAAGATTGCAACAGGAATTTCTTTATAACTGAGGCTACCCTTCACACCAACACTTTCCACCGGAACCACCAAGGGAGGATCTCCCATGCACTTTTTCAAGAGCGATACATGTAATACGGGATGAACTGAAGACAACTCTGAAGGTAACTCTAATTCATAAGCTATCTTACCCACTCGTCTCATAATTCGGTATGCACCAATATATCGGGGGCTGAGTTTCCCTTTCTTTCCAAACCTCATTACTCCCATCATGGGAGATACCTTGAGAAACACCCAATCATCGACCTCGAACTCAAGCTCCCTTATACTCACATCCGCATAGGACTTTTGGCGACTTCGAGTCATTTTTAGCCTCTCTCTTATTAACTAAAATTTCTTGATAGCCTAATGGACTCAATCTGGACCCACTAACAAAGCTTCACCTACTTCGAACCACCTAATGGGCGATCTACACCTTCGCCCGTAAAGATCCTTGAATGGTGCCATCTTTATGCTGGAGTGATTGTTGTTGTTGTAGGCAAATGCTCGTCCCAACAACCCTTGAAGTCAATAACACAAGCTCTCAACATGTCCTCAAGAGTATGGATAGTCCCTTCCGCCTGACAATCTGTTTGCGGATGAAATGCCGTGCTAAGCTTTACCTGGGTGCCAAGTCCCTTTTGAAAGGATCTCCAGAACTAAGTAGTGAACCGAGTACCTCTATCTGATATAATGGACAAGGGCACTCCATGTAATCTAACCAAATCTCGGATGTATAACTTAGCATAATCTTCCACTAAATCGGTGGTTTGGACCAATAGGAAATGAGCAGCCTTAGTCAACCTATCGACCACAACGCAAATGTAGTCATACTGTCTACGAGTGCGGGGTAAACCTGTTACAAAGTCCATATTGATTTCTTCGCACTTTTAAGTAGGAATGATGATATCATGGAGTACACTCCCCGATATCTAATTCTTGACTTTCACTTGTTGGCAATTCGAGCACTTGGCTACAAATTCCGTAATATCCCTCTTCATGCCATTCCACCAGTAGATTTCCCGCAAGGCATGATATATTTTGGTGGTACCTAGATGGAGAGAATATTTGGATCCATGAGCCTCATGCAAAATTCGACTCCTCAAATCCCCCACATTCGGAACACAGAAGCAACCTTGGTACCGAAACACACCATCTCCACCTTTGGAGAACATTTCTACCTTTTGATTTTTGACATATTCTTTCAACCTTACCAATTTTGGATCTTCATCTTGTTTATCCTTCACCTCCGTTATCAAGGACGACTCTGACCCATAACGAACTACTACCCCACCATCGGTTGAACCAACTAATTAACACCCAACCATGCAAGATGATGTACCTCCTTTACCAGCCCCTTCTTGTCTTCACTCACATGTGATACACTTTCGATAGAAAGTCTACTAAGGGTATCTGCTACCACGTTAGCCTTACCCGGGTGGTAAAGGACACTCATGTCGTAGTCCTTAGTAGCTCCAACCACCTCCATTGTCGAAGATTTAGTTCCTTCTGCGTGAACACATATTGTAAACTCTTGTAGTCCGTGAATACATCTACATGAATCCCATACAAGTAGTGCCGCGATATCTTTAAAGCAAATACCACTGCGGCCAACTCATGATCATGGGTTGGGTAATTTTTCTCGTGAATTTTCAACTTTTTTGATGCATATGCTATGACCTTCCCATTCTGCATCAATACACATCGCAGTCCAATTCTCGAAGTATCACAATATACCACAAAGCCACCGGTACCCTCTGGTAAAGACAACACCGGTGCTGAAGTGAGTCTGGTCTTTAACTCTTGGAAGCTCTTCTCACAAGCCTCCGACCATTGAAACTTCACCTTTTTCTGAGTCAATCTAGTCAGTAGGGTTGAAATGGATGAGAAACCTTCCACGAACCTACGATAGTAACCCATTAAGCCTAAAAAGCTCCTGATCTCCGAAGGTTTTACCAGCCTGAGCCAGTTCTTTACCGCCTCTACTTTCTGGGAGTCCACCCTTATACCTTCGCTTGACACTACATATCCCAAGAATGCAACTGATTTCAGCCAGAAGTCATATTTGCTGAACTTGGCGTATTACTGATTATCCTTGAGGGTCTGAAGTGGTACCCTCAGGTGTGCGACACGCTCCTCCTCGCTCCTGGAGTATATTAATATGTCGTCAATGAACACGATCATGAACATGTCCAGATATGACTCAAATACCCTTTCATTTGATCCATAAAAGTTGTAGGGGCATTGGTTAGTCCAGAAGGCATAACAACGAATTCATAATGGCCGTACAGGGTTCTAAAAGCAGTCTTTGGGATATCGCTCTCCTGAACCCTGAGCTGGTGATACCCGGACCTAAGGTCTATCTTGGAGAAATATTTGGCACCCTGAAGTTGATCGAATAGATCATCAATCCTAGGTAAAGGGTATCTATTCTTAATGGTGACCTCTTTCAACTGCCTATAGTCAATACACATCCGTAGAGAACTGTCTTTCTTCTAGATGAACAACACTAGGGAAACCTATATATACCCGCCTTGCTACGACAGAATCACCAATAGGAGTAGATACATAAAATGGTTCTGACAAAATTTCAGGATTGACTCCAAAGTGACTAGCAATGTAAGGTGTCACAAAAGAAAGTGTAGCTCCCAGATCTAACAAAGCATAAGCATCAATATGAAATATTTTCAACATACCCCTAACCACATCGGGAGAAGTATCCTGCTCCTATCGAGAGCCAAGTGCATAAAATCGATTCTGGCGCTGGCCGCCAACTGAACCAGTCAGAGCACCCTGTTGAGTCTAACGTGCCACTGAAACTGCTGAACTAGCTGCTGAGTCTGTGTTTGGGTTTTCCACACCAAAAACAAGCATCTGAGCCTACCAAACATTTCCCTAGGTGATTCTTGCCACAGTTAGCACGAGATGGAAAAGTGCACTCTGTGTGCATGCTATTCTGACCGCTCGAACATGAGGTCCTGCTCCTCTGATCATCTCGAGTGCTGGATGGAGTACTGGCTGAAGATGGTGCTGATGTACTGGACCTGTGCTGGGATTAGAGGTGAGGCCCACCCCCTAGCCTCGGCTGGGAGAACCTGTGGCTATCATTTTTGTCCCTCTTTACCTCTCTCTACCTCATATGAGCTGCCTCCATCTGCTGGGCATAGAGGACTATCTGTGGTAGTCCATATCCTGATGAAGCATTGGTGTTCTGCAGTCCTTGTCCAGATACTCGGCTACTCCCTGCATGAATTTGCTCACCCGCGCCCTCGGGTCCATCACTAACTCCGGGGGATACTTTGACAGGTGAGTTAACTCAAGTTAATATTCTAGCACTGTCATCTTTCCCAGTTTGAGGTTAATGAACTTGGTTTCCTTCAATTTCGTCATCTCCCGAGGGAAGACCTATCGAGAAAGGCCATGTGGAACTTATCCAAGCTGATAGGACCCACTCCTGCTACCTTGCTGTCCTTCCATTGCTTGAACCAAATATAAACAACCTCCTTTAGCTGATAAGAGGCCAAGTCAATGCACTCCTCATTCATCACCCCCATCACCTAAGTGACCTTCAAGATCCCTTCAATGAATTCGTGTGGATCCTCGTCCACCTTTTCCCCTGTGAACTCTGGAGGGTTCATCAATAAAAATTCCCTGATCTAGGCTGCCGCTGCATTTCCATTCTGTGAAACATGCGCAACAGCCTGCTGGTTGACCTGAGCTGTCAAGGCCTGTGCCAACATTTGAATAGCCGCCTAAAACTCGGCGTGGGAAGCTGGCTCTGGTTCCTGGGGCTCCTGAACATGTGGGGTGTGCTGACGCCCATTACCATGGCCACCCTAGTGGCCCTCATCATTTATGTCCTTCCGTTTATCCTTCTGGAAGCCATAATTTTCTGCAATCGCGAATAGCACGAATTAGAAGGATGAAGAGATTTTCACCGCACAACATAGATCATGAAAGAAGGGAACATTTCCTAAAATGTTTGGTAGCCTCTTCGTCATAGGTGTGGCATGCTTCACACCCATGAAAATGACTCTACCTAACATGGATTTCAGACTCCCTAGGACACATCTGAAATCTAATGCTCTAATACAAAGTTTGTCATGACCAGAGAGTACACCCGAATCGTAGATACGGGACAAGGAGCCCCGAAAGACTCCAAGTCAACCCATGGCATGAGCATGTATATAATTCATACACATAAGGAGGAAGACTTAGCTTAATAAACATGACTAACTTGAAATCATAACATGAGTTATAAGAAACAAAAATACATGATCCAAACATAAATAGAGGAATACTACAATTAGGTCTGAAAGCCTCCAATCATAACAGATGAGTTGAAGGGACAAGACCCCAACTAAACCCAACATTCTGAAAACAAAAGATAATCAAGGCCCGAACATGAAGCCCTTGAATCATGAGGAATAACCACTGAGAGATGAGAGCAGAACTGAGAGCAAGCTAGGAACGAAGTTGAACCTGCGAACCAGATGCTGAAAATATGTGGGTCAGTACTTGGAAGGTACTTAGTATGTATGGCATGAAAAACAACACTTAAAACATAAAAGTTATAAGAGTGGGGACATCATGATCATAAGATTTAAATCGTAAATATATCGTAAGGCTCAAGATTTCCAAGATATTCGTTAACTTGTCATAGTCGTAACATGTGGGAAAACATTTCATAAAACATAACTTGAGCCAAAAGAACATAATCTGACATACCCCATATGAGCACACATGGAGCCCAACCTGTAAACCTAGTCGGGAGGTTTTTCCTACCTTTCCAAGGGTATGAAACATGAAGGCATGATATCACTCATGAAGGCCCCGTAGGGCATAGGGGATAGGAACTGAGGAGATCCTAAATATAACCTACAGTGGCACATAGTTCTGAGATTTGGGGCGTAACCTAGGCCCCGAACCTACTCAACGTTAAGTACTACTCCCAAACCATGCAACGTTGTCATAAAAATTCATACATGACATGCATGACTAGTTAAATCATGATAATCATAACATGCTTGATAATTCGTAATACTAGCCATAGAATTGGGCCCGTGGATTGGCCAAAACCATAGTTCATAAATGATAAGTAACATGTGGGAATCGCCCATAGTTTTCAATCATACATGAAATGCTTAAATATATAGAAAGCATGATCATAATAACATTAGTTGTTGAAGACTTGAAGACACGCTTAGAATTTAAGAAAAATTCGTATTATGCTTGCAGAATCATCTTGACCATGAACTTTACAAAACAATTCCTCATAATTAGGCATCTAAACTTTTAGAGGTTAAATCATAAAGATATTAAAATAACAAGTAAAATCAGGCCAAATAACTCAAAATTCATAAGTTAGGCATACTACAACAAGCTCATTTCAATTTTTGAGGAAACATGCATTTGTGTTATGACCCATAAAGAATTGGTAACTTAAAAATAGAATTATGGAGAAAGTGGGCATGGGGATGGACTAAACTACCCATTCAAAACCCCACATACCTGGAATTACTTGCTTCTTAACTCCCTCAAGAAAATCCTAGGTGGAAACTTTAAAAAGAACCCTTGAATCTCCTTATACTCCCTTCTCTAGTTCTTGCAAATGCGAAAATGAGACTTAGCATGGGTTTTTCCTCCTTAAAAGACCTTGTCCCGACCTCAAAACGACGTGTTTTAGATTCCAAAAGCATAGAAAAGTCGAATTTTCCCTTAATGAAATTTCCTTGAAAAACAGATCTAGCCTCGACCACGAGCCGCACCACGAAGTCACGAATTGTGGTCACCTCACCACTTTTCAACCTTCTGTATCTCGCCATGACTCACATACCAAGACTTGTAGTACCATCATACGGGTCGTACTATTAGTCGTGGTACCATCCACCCATACTCAAACACGACTTAACCACGACTCCTCATCACGACTCGTTGCTACATCCTACGAGTCATACCACGACCTGTGATGACTCAGTCTGGCACCACGTAGAATTTCACAATGAATCCCACCCACGAGTCATACCTATGTGTCAAAACTTGTAGGACCACCCATGACATTACCTCGGGCTCCCGAAATTCATCATGACTCGAGTCACGAATCTTAGGTACTCACCATGATTCGTACCTCGAGTCGTACTGGTGCAAAATCTCAGGTTTTCTTCAGTTTCAAAATTCAAACTCCCAGGTCTATTCTTAGCCCTTGCCGTGGTGTTACAATTAGGGTCGTACCCACAGGAAATAGGGTAAGATCTAAACTAATGCTGGTAATGAAACTTGTTGGGGAGTTATCTCCAAATTGTGGGGATCCAAAGAAAATAATATAAAAATAATATTATATTCGTGAATTAAATCAAGATTTGCATACAACAAGCATGAGTGTTCTCTATGGGTTCATAACTACTTCGGGTGTACACATGTGATCAATCCCAATGCTTACTTGTAGAACTGATAACTAGGGTTTATCCAAATGACTGGTTCATCCCAATTTGATGACTTTACTCAATCACCTCATCAATGATTTCAAACTAACCGTTACCAATATGTTTAAAATTTAACTATCATGCGACCACAACTCAAGTTAATACAGTGATTATAAACACCAAGGCTTTGTTATAATTCTCTTTTCCTAATCTCCACCTCTCCAAGTTCAAGCAAGTAAAAAATTTGGGCAAGTCCTAAGAGTGTACACCGTTAAGAAACATTTAAAGAAGAAAAGAATATAGTACAACCGTTTAGCATTTGTTTTGAATCACTTTTGTGCAACCCTATTTCGTTAATCCACCATGGTTCCCACGAACCCTAGTTGTGGAGGTTTTAGCCTCTCATGGTTGTAATATTACAATTTTCATTCATAGACAAATACATAATCAAATACTTACAACAACAATTGGAAAAAAACTAGATTTAAATATCAAAGAACAATCTTAAGAACAATGTAGGAATTTTAGAATTTAATCCTAAGAATTGCTCTCCAAGACATGATAAGAATTCACAAATAATATTCTTCACACATATACTACTTCGTTTCTATCTTCTCTATACTAAAATAAAACGTAAAGGCTATTTACACATACATTAGTAACCTTTTCCTAAGCTAAACGGGAATTTTCCATATCTGGCACCGATTGTGTCACGACTGTATATACTACCCATAGCAGGATTGTACAGGTCATACCTGCTTCTCGTAATTCCTTGGCTACTTCCGATTTGTCCAAGTGTTGGCAGGCTAGTATGACTCGTACCATAGTCCTATGTGTCATACAATGATTCTGTGGTTTTTCCCTGAGAACTTTGACATATTCTGAAAATTTCCATGAGTGTTGTGGTACGACTACTACCTTCTTCCTACAACTCGTACTGATTGTTGTGTCTGAAGTTATTCCAAGTATTTAAGAATCTTGTAAAGTTCACCACAACTCATGGTACAGGTCGTATGTTGGTTCTATGGTCCGTGAGTCCATCTGTACTAATAGATTGCCTTTGTGCAAATTTCTCTAAACAATACCGTTACTCTAGTTATGGCTCATACCATCTTGGTACTGCTCGTACTGAGAGGCATATGTTTCCTTTCTATTAATTCAACCTTCTGACTTTCACTACGGTTCTTAGTAAGACTCGTACTATCAAGGTACAATTCGTACTAATACTTGTACTTTGGCTGGTATTCTGCATTTTTAGGTTTCTTTTTGCAAATTTTTTCTCTAGCACTTACTTTCCCTGAAATCAAAGTAAAAGTTCCTCATATCCATATAAACATACCCAATCCACACTATTTTCTCAATTCTAAGCGTCAAAAGTTCTATAAGCTTACAACACTTCGGTAAGGCTTTGGACGGCTCTGCCCACTTCAGTGTAACAGTTGGGATCACGTAAGCTCTATCGTGATAGTGTCAATTATATGGCGAGTCTCCCATTGTTCCTAATGATTTCGGTTATGCATGTTCATAGTTATGATATTATGTTTTAGTTGGTTTGACCCAATGATTAATCTATCAGTTTACTTATGAATATTAGTTTCAGCTTTGGGTCATTTGATTCAGTTATTAAATTCAATTTATATCTAATCATGTTCTTTAGATATCAGCATGCAGTCCCTTACTTTAAGAATTTTATAATGATATGATTTATGTTATGTATGTTTTAAGCTTATACTTACTTAACCTATTCTACTTACTTAACCTATTCTAGTTACCTTGCTTACTCAGTATATGCCAAGTACTGACCACATGCTCCGTACTATATCATTTCCTGATACAGGCTCAGACGTTTAGACTAGTCTCGCCGCTAGCTAGTTTCCAAAGTTTAGCCCAGACAACGTTGTTGGTGAGTCCTCATCTTTCGAGGACCTTTAGTTAGCTGAGTTGTTCTCATTTTTAGTTTTAGAATTCTAGTGATCTAGTTGGGGGGTTTTCCCCATCAGCTCGTTAGCATGTTAGAGGCTTTTATGACATAAACTTGTATACTCAGCTTCAGATTTAGTGTTTTGATATTTCCGATGGTTAGATGTTTTATTATTCAGACATCCGCTATTTCAGAATTTAGTTTTCCCTTTTGTATGTTGAGATTTGGCTTTCATCTTTATGCCATGGGTCGACTTGGGACCATTTATGGTTCTAGTTTTTGTATCTAGATTAGCGCTTATGTTCGGGTCATGGCACAAATCCTCCATCCTCTCGGCAAAAGCCTACATCTGTTCAATGACCATATGCTCCTAAGAAGATACCCATAAACAATATGACTTAAATGAGGTCCCAACCCTAATACAAATTGATGAACTCTATCCTCCATCTTTTTCACCCTTTGTGGAGCATATCTGGCCAAAGAATGAAACTTGAGGCAATACTTGCACATACTCATACTACCCTACTATAGCTGTAAGAACTTATCGGCTCAAGCCTCTTGAAGCTCCCGAGGTAAATTCTGGTGCATAAAGGCCCCTGAGAACTCTACCAACCCAACTGGCAGTGCAGCTCCCTAAGCCTCATATCAAAATATAGCCTTGTCATGTAGCCTGAAGGGTGCCAACTCTACTCCCTCTATCATTGTAGCCTTCATCACCTTCAAAACCTTATAATTCTGGCTAATAAAGTCCTGAGGATCCTCTCTTAGGTCTATCCGATGTATACTGGAGGGCTCAAACTCGAGAACTATCGAGCTCTGGAGCTTTTGGTCGTCTGACCTCTGTGTCTCTCTATTACATTCAACTTCCGCTCTTGGCCAGCATCTATACGATCCATCAGCTAAACAGCTCCCTCAAAATCCCGTCCTTCCAATCTAATCAGAGGTGCCATAGGTGCTAGAGGGTTTGCCACTCTATCACCCTCTTATATCACTGGGGCAGGGAAGCTGGAGGTCTATCTGTTGTAGCATTGACTAGGGCTGGAAGAATTGTGATATCTAGGGCGGGGGACTCACTCTAAGCCTCTAATTTATCCCCTTTATCCTCTGGAGGCCAATTAGTACCCTCTTATGCGATTGTACCGATCAACCACATAGTTTATCTTCCTCGTCACAGGCATACTCTAAAATAATAACATGATTTGGATAGTGTAATGCATATGGCTTTTCTCTATAGCACAAACTATTAGTAAAAGAAGTGAAACAACTCTTAAATGTCTTATAGCATCCTAATTATGTGTATCGTGTACAATATACCCATAAGAAAGTCTCCACTAGAAACAACTTTGCAGCTTCCCTAGGACACGACTTTGCTACGATACCAAGTCTGTCACACCCTAATAATGGGGTAGGGTGCAACTGGAACTCGATTCGGGATTGATCAAGAAGCCGACTTTATAGCATCTATAATTATAACACTAAGGCCATCCAAGAAACATGTCATAATCAACAAAGATAAATACTTGACCTAAAAGAGTCTAAAAAAATGAAAAAGCAACTTGAACGCTTATAAGGCCACAGAGAAGCTAAACAGTGCAACGAAAAGCCAATACGGCTATACAACAATAACAAACTATACAAACTAGTCCATATTAGCCTCTAAAAAGTAAACAACTAAAATGCACGGGACAGGTCCCCGACCTACACATGTTATATAGAAAATTGATTATAGTATAAACTAGGACATGGCTCCTGGAAGAGAGAAGCATACCACTACTCTGCTGAAATCTGGCTCCTTCTACGTCTGCTGATCTAAGCCTCGGCCTGCACCTGCACCATGATTGCAGGAGGGGTCCCAGAGGAAGGGACGTCAGTATGAATAAAATGTACTAGTATTTAAGGGTAAAAACTACTAACATATAAGATAATAATGATAACTTATACTATCCAGAAATAAGGAATAGTAACAACCTGAAAACCTAGAAATCGAAACCTGGCAATAACTTAACACTAAGTGTAAATGAAACAAATTAATGCACAACAAAACTATAACTAAAATTCTGGCAGGCAGCCAACCATAAAATCCATATAAAACTCGTCTAGCAAGTGTACCACACCGGGCTAAAATTAATCTAGCTGGTGTACCGTACCAAGATAAAAAATAAATGCCTTCGGCTGATGTACCACACTGGGATAAAATTAGTAAATTGTAATCATAATCATAAACGGAGTCAATAGGGCTTATACTGAGTCACTTTAACACATATAGCATATAAATGACGAATGCTAAATTTGTGACCTGCATTGGCCTCTTTCGAAGCGCATAACAACAAGTGTGCACATATAATATATAAAGCTAGAAAATAACATTTAAAATGCATGAATTCAAGACTTTGATAAGTCATAAGGAACTGTGGATGATCTAAGAGTTTCAACAAGACTTATCGATCGTATTTAAAGGGAAATTAGAACTCGGAGACTCTCTAGCTTTTTGTTTGGCTTAAGGGAAAGGAATTATGAGGTCTCCCCTTAGCTTGACATATGTCATAACATACCCATAAGATAAAGGATAACGATATCAAGGCAGTACTAGTTCAATAAGCTCATTTACCCTTACTTGATCGCAACCTCGATCCTTAGCATAGATTCGTTTAACCGTCGTGGTTTAGCTTTTATTAGTAAATCCTATTAGAAACCAACATGCCAAACACATTTAACATCACAAATGTAATATTATGTAAATTACTAGATCACAGCTCCCACGCAGAGTTGCCTCCAATCTCGATCTATAGCAATGACAATCATAATACGACAACAAACGTATGTGTGATATTTTTTCTTCACATTTGCTTATTACAATCCACTCTTACCAACTCAGGCTTTATCCCTATCATTTCTAACTCTTTGGAAAAAATCCTATATTCTCAACATGTGTTCAAAACACAAAAGCATAAATACTTTAACCGGTAGTAAGTCGTGCTTGAAGAACAAGGGGAGTGACGCCTTTACATACCTTGCATCGATGTGTTCCCTTAGCTGATTCCTCCTCCAACAACCAATGTTCAGCGCTCTTCCACTCTTTGAGATTTCAACTATAAAATAAGGTTGTTTTAATCCATGTTATCCATCCAAAACTTCAACCAATTGCATCCACAACACAATCAAACAAGGTAACATATCAACATTTAATTCTAGCTTGTTTCCATACTTTTTAAGAGGAAATGAAACGGAGAACTATCACAACCCAAACATATGCCCAGATAGAGATATGGGACAAGGAACCCAGAGGGACTCCAAGTCGCCCTATGGAATGAACATAAATCTAATTCATCATAAAAATGATAGGTCAACATGATAAACTTAGTGGAAGTCTGAAATAAGAATAACATCAGAAATACACACGAATCTGAAGCTGATTACATTCTATGTCTGGAAATCCTCTAATACTAATGAGTTGATGGGACAAGACCCCAACTAACTCTCTAAGTCAGATAATGAATACATAAATAAAACTTATAAAGTATGGTCCTTAGGGGATGAGGACTCACCAACAAATGTGGGATGCTAACTCTGGAAGGTTGGCTGCGGACGAGGCTGAGTCTGAGTACCGGGGCCTGTATCATGAAACGATACAACATAGAGTATGCATTCAGTACGTGGAATGTACCGAGTATACAAGGTAAGTAAAACCTCTTAAATAAGTAAAATCATCTAAAACATGCGTAATATAAAAATAGAAATAAATAAGAATCTGAGAGTAAGGCTTGCATGCTATTTTTTGAAATCATGCTCTCAACATAATATAACATCATCATTGAATCGAATGACCGAAAGATGAAATCGGATAGTACTAAGTAAAACTGAACATTGGGTCAAACCTACTTTAGAACACACACACACACAAACACACACACACACACATATATATATATATATCATGAGTGATAAACATGCATAACTGAAATCATGAGGCACAATGGGAGACTCGTCATATAATCGATATACCACGATAGAGCTTACGTCGTCCGAACTGTCACACTCAAGTGGGTATAGCCGTCCAAATCCTTGTCAGGATTAAGGATGATACCTTGATATCAATATCAAGCTCGAGGCCCAATCGGGGCAGGGGATAGGTCACAAGGGAGGTCCCAAAGTAAATATATGATATGTATCAACCTATGTTGGCGCATAGTTCTGAGGCATAGGGTGATCGACCCTTAGCCTACTCGGTGCTAGACAATACTCCTAAAAATATGCATATGCTCTCAATCATTTTTCAACGAAGCATACCATCATCTATTGACGAATCTCAATAATCAAATGCATATTAAATCTGAAATCATATATGAGGAGCTCTTGCTTAAACTATACCACAAGTTGAATATAAATGGGAGTCTTCACTCCAAAACCATGTGGTAAGCTTAATTCGTAAATTCATACGTCATACTTGAACATATACGCATTGCCCGATACGTTAACATGCTTGAAAATACATAATTCGCTTAAAAACATTATAATAAACATGCGTAACTTGAAAACATGGTTTTCATCATAAATATCTGATCATACTTGAAAATTCACTATAAATCTCAACTTTCATGAACTTATCATAATTGGGAATTTTAATTTATAAAGCTCGAAACATGATTTTAATTGAAAACAACGTAAAGCTTGCCCATGAATCATAATTCGATAATAGAAACATCTTTAAATCATACCCATGTAGTAAATTAGGAATTTCATGCATTGGGTTAAAACCCCATAAAATCAACATATGAAATCTTCATTATATAGAGAGGGATTGGGCATGGGTGTGAACAGATTCACCCATTCATAAACCTACATACCTGGGGAAGAACTGATTTTACCATCCTTGATTGCCCAATGAAAGATTGAAGGAAAAGTTTAAGAAAAAGATCTTGATCACCTCTCTAACTCTCTAACTTTCCATGCATGAGTAAGAATGGCCTAAAATGAACTTATACCTCTTAAAACTCATCATTAATAGCTTAAGACGATGTAGTTTAGGCCTTAGGATCATAGAAATTACGGAAAAGCCATTACTATATTCACATAAAATAACTAATTGTCAGTCCCCACGAGGGACTGGACGACTCGTTACCAAAGACCATGACTCGTGGAATCAGTCGTCGAGTGCACTGTCAAATAGTTCATCTGGGGCTCATCACGGGGGACCTCACGAGTCGTTATTGGTGACCACGACTCATGGTCACTAGCCGCCATCCTCACTGCCCCAAATTTCAAATCATAACCGACTGGCCGAAAATGACTCATCCCACGAATTGTGGTGACTAACCATAACTTATGGTGACCATACGTAGGGTACACTACCTATTTCCCTTCACCTTCCCATAATCCTTTCCCACGACTGACTCAACTAGTCATGGTGACTGACCACGACTCTTGATCAGGTCCGTGGGGACTTCCAGAACCCAAAAATTTCAACTCACACCCTGAACCTCACCAGGAGTCTCCTCATGACTCGTGGTGTACCCCACGGGTCACAGAATGACTCGTTCTATGACCTAGTGCCAGATCTATAGTTTTGTACCTTTCAACTCCAGGGTCTGATCTTAGGGCTTCCGGGGCATTACAATATCTCTCTCTTGGGAACAATCATCCACGAATGTTGAAAATCATACAAAAAGGCAGAGAAATGCAATCATCATACTCAAATACTGATCATTTAAGCTGAAAACTGACGGAATGACTAACTCTGATTCAAACTACATGGCTGAACTGAATTCAGGAATCATATACACATCCACATACATGAAAGAAACTGGGGCACATGAACTGAACATGAAAACTAAATAGAGAACTAGGGAAAACACTGATACCTCAAGCTGGAACTGAGCCAATAGAGAATAAATGCGAGTATCTAGCCGTGTTGATGCCTTCATAAAACTTTAACTGAAGCTACTTCCTTGTTTCTTAGCCTTCGAACCTAACGATCTAGTATTTCCACCGAAACCTCTTCATAACTAAGGTTGTCTTTCACACTGACACTGTCCACCAGGACAACTAGAGTTGGATCACTCAAACACATCCTTAAGAGCGATACATGGAAAACAGGATGCACAGAAGCAAATTCTGAGGACAACTCCAATTCATATGTCACCTTTCCAACCTATTTCACAATTCGATAAGGGTCAGCATAACGAGGGATGATTTTTCCTTTCTTTCCAAACCTCATCACTCCATTCATGGGAGACACCTTAAGAAACACCCAATCATCCACTTCGAACTCTAGCTCTCTCCTTCTCACATCGACATAGGACATTTAGCGATTCTGAGCTGTTTTAAACCTGTCTCGTATGAGCTGAACCTTCTCCATAGCCTCATAGACTGAATCTGGTCCCATCATTGCTGCATCACAAACTTCAAACCAGCCAATAGGCAATCTATACCTCCGCCCATAGAGAGCCTCAAATAGAGCCATCTGAATGCTGGAATGGTAGTTGTTATTGAATGCAAACTCGATAAGTGTCAAAGGATCATCCCAACTACATTTGAAGTCAATCACACATGCTCTCAACATGTCCTCGAGAGTTTGAATTGTTTAATCTGCTGTACCATCTGTTTGGGGGTAAAACCTGAGTACCAAGTCCTTTTTGAAACAACCTCCAAAATTGAGATGTAAACTCGGTACCTCTATCTGATATGATGGACAAGAGCACTCCATTCAATCGTACCAACTCCCGAATGTATAGTTTGGCATAATCCTCCACTTAATCCATGGTTTTGACCAGTAAAAAATGAGTGGCTTTGGTCGACCTGTCTACAACAACCCAAATGGAGTCATATTGCCGACGAGTGCGGGACAACCCTGTGATGAAGTCCATATTGATTTCTTCCAACTTAAACGTAGGAATACTTATATCCTGAAGCACACCTCCTGATCTCTGATGCTCAACCTTCACTTACTGATTGTTTGGGCTCTTAGCTACAAATTCTACGATGTCTCTCTTCATGACATTCCACCAATAGACTTCCCATAAGTCACGATACATCTTGGTGGCACCTGGATGGATTGAATACCTGGAACCATGGGCCTCCTCCAATATCCGATTTCTCAAATCATCAACGTCTGGAACACAAAAGCGGCCCTAGTACCGAAGCGTACCATCTCCCCTATTTGAGATGATCTCTACCTTCTTATTGTTAGCAGCTTCCTTTAACTTTACCAAAATGGGATCTCATCTTGTCTAGCTTTTAACTCAGTCACCAAGGACGATTCTAATTCGTTCTGAACAATAACACCGCCATCCGTCGAGTCCATCAACCGAACTCCCAACCTTGCAAGTCGATGCACATCCTTCACCAGTTCCTTTCTCCTCTAATCCACATGGGACACACTCTACATAGAGAGTCTACTAAGTGCGTCTGCTACTACATTTTCCTTGCACGAATGGCAAAGGACACTCATGTCATAATCCTTAAGTAGCTCCAACCACCTCTTTTGCCGTAGATTAAGGTGATTTAGGGAAAACACATATTGTAGACTCTTATGGTCCGTAAACATATCTACATGGACCCCGTACAAACAATGCTTCCATATCATCAAGGCGAATACCACCGCCACCAATTCAAGATTATGGGTGGGGTAATTCTTCTCATGAACTCTAAGCTTTCTAGAGGCATATGTTATAACATTGTTGTGCTGCATCAATACGCAACAAATTTCGATCCTCGAAGCATCACAATAAACCACAAACCCATCAGTATCCTCTTGTAGGGTTAACACCAGTGCTGAGGTAAGTCTAGTCTTCAACTCCTGAAATCCTCTCTCTCAAGCCTTCGACCATTGGAACTTCACTTTCTTTTGGCTCAATTTGGTTGATGGTGTTGTAATGTATGAAAAACCCTCAACAAAGCTTCGATAGTAGCTAGCTACACCAAGAAAGCTCCATATATCTGAAGGATTCACCAGTCTAGGCTATTTCTTCACTGCTTCTATTTTGTGAGAGTCCACCTTTATGCCCTCACCTGATACCACAAGGCTCAAAAACTCCACTAAGTTCAACCAAAACTCGCACATTCTGAATTTAGCATATGATTAGCGATCCTTGAGAGTCTGTAGCACCACTCTCAAATGAGCGGCATGCTCCTCCTCGCTTCAAGAGTATATTAGGATGTCATCAATAAACACGATCACAAACATATCCAAGTATGGATTGAATACCCTGTTCATCAAGTCCATAAAAGTTTTAGGAGCATTTGTTAGTCCAAAAGACATAACTACAAACTCATAATGACCATACTGCATCCTGAAGGCTGTCTTCGGGATGTCGCTCTCTCGAACTCTAAGTTGATGGTACCCGGATCTGAGATCTATCTTCGAAAAAGACTTGGCACCCTAAAGCTGGTCAAACAAATCATCAATATCGGGTAGAGGATACCTATTCTTGATAGTGACCTTGTTCAATTGCCGATAATCAATACCCATACGAAGAGAACCATCTTTCTTTCGGATGAAGAGAATTGGATCACCCAATGGGGACTTGCTCTGTCAGATGAAACCCTTATCTAACAGGTCTTTGAATTGCTCCTTCAACTCCTTTAGCTCGGCTAGGACCTTTATATAAGGAGTAATAGATATAGGTTGCGTTTCAGGAAGAAGGTCAATACAAAAATCAATCTCCCACTCGGGTGGGATTCCCGGTAGATCATCTGGGAAGACTTCTGGATACTCACGTACTGCAGAGACTAACTGGATAGTCAAGATCTCAGATGTAGCATCCTTAATCGTTACTTGATGGTATACACAACCTTTGGAGATCAACTTTATTGCCTTAAGGTATGAAATGAAACGACCTACAGGCACAACTAAACTACCCTTCCACTCTATGACTGGCTCACCCGAAAATATGAATTCTACTGCCTGGGTTCTACAATTAACTAAGATATAACATGCAAATAGCCAATCCATGTGGAGGATAGCATCAAAATCGGTAATGGCTAACTCTACAAAATCTGCTGAGGTAACTTTCTGAAGGACTGTGACCGGGCAACTCCTATACACCCTTCTAGCTACAAGTGAAGCACCCACTGGAGTAGAGACTGAGAAGGGTACGACAAGATTTCGGGAATGACTTCGAAACTACTAGCCACATAAGGTGTCAAAAAAGACAAGGTCGCCCCTGGATCTAACAAAGCATAAACATTAAGATGGAAAATTCGTAACATACCAGTGACTACATCCGGGGAGACTTCCTGCTCCTAGCGGGATGCTAGGGCATGGAATTTGTTTTGGCACTGACCGCCACTTGTGCTAGCAGATGCCCCCTGATGGATGGAGCTGCTAAACTAGAAGCCACCCTCGGCCCCTATCATGGCCCTTTCTAGCTGTTGTGAAATCTCTTAGCATATGTTTGGGATACCTACACCTGAAGCAAGAACCTCTACCCACCAGCACTGGCTTGTGTGCCCTGACCACACCTCCTGCAAATTGGGATTCTAGAATCTGCGGACTTGCTACTCTGACCCCTAGAGCCTGACGCTCGCCCCCTCTGGTTGTGCCTTGGTCTTGATGACAGACTCATCACTAATGATGCTGGGGATAAAGATCTTTGGTGGGTCTGTTATCGGTGCCCACCACTTGGTCTCGGCTAAGAGAATCTGTAACTATTTGTCCTGTCCCTCTTGGCCTCTCTCTCCCTCATATGTACCACCTCCATCTACTATGCATATTAAGACTATTTGAGGGAAATCTTTATCCTAGTGGAGCATAAAGGTCCTACAATATTTGTCGAAATATCCCGCCACCCCATGAACAAACCTGCTCACTTGCACCCTCTGATCAACCACAAACTCTGGGGCGTACTTAGATAAATCGGTGAAGTCTAGGGCATATTTTTTCACCTTCATATTCCCCTACTTAAGATTCATGAACTAAGCTGCCTTCAAATACCTCATCTCAAGAGGGAAGAACCAATCTAGAAAAGCAACATGAAACTCCTCCCAACTTATAGGGCCTGCTTCGGCTTCCCTACTATCTCTCCACTATCTAAACCATATGTGTGTGACCCCCTTCAACTGATATGAGGCCAACTCAGCACACTCAACTCCATTCACCCCCATGTCCTAGGTGATCTTTACAATCTCATCGATAAACTCATATGGATCCTTGTCCACCTTCAACCCAAGGAATTCTGGCAGGTTCATTCATAGGAAATTTCTGACTCGAGCTGCCACTGCATTTACGTTTTACAAGACATGTGCCACTGCCTGCTGGTTGACCTAAGCGGTCAAGGCCTGCGCTATCATCTGAATAGCCGCCCTGAATTCAGCATGAGCAACCGACTCTGGTGCGTGGTGCCTCTGGACTGGTGGGGCTTGTTGGTGCCCTTCTCCATTTCCATCCTCGTGTCCATTTTAATTTCCATTTCTCCTACGGTGAACTCTACTGGGTGCCATGATTCTTCAATCGCAAATAGCACGAGTTAGAAGGATAGGGAGACATCTTATCGGTGACATAGATCATGAAAGAAGGGAACATTTCCTAAACATCTCATAGCCTCTTTGTAATAAGTGTGGCGCACTTCAAACCCATGAAAAAACTCTACTTAACGCGACTATCAGTAACCTTAGGACATATCAAACCTATTACTTCGATACCAAGTTTGTCACGACCCAAATATAGGCCCAGATCGAGACACGGGATAAGGAACCCCGACGGAATCCAAGTTGACTCATAGCATGAACATACATCTAACTCAATCATAATAATAATAGATCAACATGATAAACTTAGCGGATGTCTGAAATAAGCATAACATAGGAAATACACACGAATCTAAAACTGATTATATTTTATGTCTAAAAAGCCTCTAATACTGATGAGTTGATGGGACAAGACCCCTGCTAAAGTCTGATACTAAGTACATAAACAAAACTAATAAAGTATGGTCCTAGGGGGATGAGGACTCATCAACAGATGTGGGATGCTAACTCTGGAAGGCTGGCTACGGACGAGGCTAAGTTTGAGTACCGGGGCCTTTATCATGAACCGAACAACATGGAGTATGCGGTCAGTACATGGAATATACTGAGTATGCAAAGTAAGAAAACCTGCTTTAATAAGTAAAAATCATCTAAAACATGCATAATATAAAAGAAGAACAAAATAATAATCTGAGAGTAGGGCTTGCATGTTATTTTATAAAATCATGATCTCAACATAACATAACATCATAATTGAATCGATTGACCCAAAGATGAAATATGATAGTCATAAGTAAAACAGAACATTGGGTCAAACCTTCTTTAGAACACACACAGACACACACACACACACACACACACACACATATATCATGAGTGATAAACATTCATAACTGAAATCATGAGGAACAATGGGAGACTCGTAATATAACTGACATACCACAATAGATCTTACGTGGTCCTAACTATAAAACTCAAGTGGGTATAGCCGTCCCAAGCCTTGCAAGGGCTAAGGATGATTTCATGATATCAATATCAAGCTCGGGGCCCAATCATCGTAGGGAATATCTCACAAGGGAGGTTCCAAAGTATATATAAGATATGTATAAACCTATGTTGGTGCGTAGTTCTAAGGCATAGGGTGATCAACCCTTAGCCTACTCAGTGCTAGACACTACTCCCAAAAACATGCATATGCTTTCCATCATTTTTCAATGAAGCTTAGCATTATCTGTTGACGAAGCTCAATAACCAAATACATATCAAATATGAAATTATATATGAGGAGATCCTGCTCAAACCATACAACAAGCTGAATATAAATGGGAGTCTTTGCTTCAAAATGTCATGACCCGAGCGTAGACCCGAATCATAGACACGGGACAAGGGACCCCGAGAGACCCCAGGTCGACCCATCGCAGAAGCATTCAACTAACTCATTTAATAAACATGAAAAATGCATAATTATAAACTCAGTGGATGTCTCATACATCAACACATCAGAATAATATCCGAAGCTACACATACATAAGTCTGAAAGTCTCTAGTCTAGAAAAATTGATCGGACAAGACCCCATCTAACTCCACAAAAACTGAAATTGAAATATGACATGAAGATGAAAGTCTAGTCCTCGAAAGATGATGACTCACCAATCATGCAGATGCTAACTCTTATACGTGACTACGAACGGGGATGAACCTATGAATCGGGTCCTGCATCATGAAACGATGCAGCATAGAAAGTATGCGGTCAATATGTGGAATGTACCGATTATGCAAGGTAAGTAAAACCGCTTTAGAAAAGTAAATCATTTAAAACATTTCATGCATATCATATGCTTTCAATATGAGAGGAAGGGCATTCATACATTCTTTCTAAAATCATAATCTCATCATAAAATGACCATGCATAGCTTTATAACATCATGACTGATTCGAGTGACTCAAAGCAGAAACATAACATTTATATTAAAAAGTTGAACAACAAGTCAAACCTTGCTTTCAGATCATGCATGCGTAATGTAATCATCATGAGTAATAAATATGCAAATCTGAATGATATAAACTGTGGGAGACTCGTCACTTAACCGACATACCAAGATAGAGCTTATGTGGTCTCAACTATCACACTCTAGTGGGTAGAGCCATCCATAACCTTGCCACGGCGATGGACGATACCATGATATCGATATCAAGCTGAAGGGCTAATCGGGCTAGGGATAGCTCATGAGGGAGGTCCCAATAATATAATAGCATCAACCTACGTTGGTAGTTAGTTTTGGGGCATAGGGTAATCGACTCTTAACCTGCTCAGTGCTAGACTCTTCTCCCAAAAACATGCAATGCTCTACATCATATATAAAGAAACTCAACATCGTCTATTGACGAAGCTCAATATCATCAAATGACGAAGCTCAATAAGAAATCAAGCATAACTCAACATCCTATGAAACGAAGATCAGCATTGTCTATTGACAAAGCTCATTAATGAAATCATGCATAGACTCGACATCATATAATAATGAATCTCAACATTGTCCTTTGACAAAGCTCAATAATGACATATATCTCGATTATGAAGTCATACATATGAGAAGCTTTATTTTGAAACATAGCACAAGCTCAATCATAGGTGCGAGCATCTACTCAAAATCAAGTGGTAAGATATAATATTTGACTCAACATACCACAATCAAGAATTTATGAAAAAAAATTAGGAAACTTCACTTCAAACAATGTGGTAAGCTTATTTCGGGAAAATCATCACCTTAACTCAAGATGTAGGCATTGCCCAAAGCTTTATCATACTTGGATATACTCAATTAATTTTGAAAACAACCTCATAATCATGGGTAACTTTAGAAACATGCTTCTCATCATCAAATCTCAACATCCTCATGAATTCATCATCATTCACTACTTTTATGAACTTCTCATCCATGGGTATTTTAGATTCAAGATTTTTGAAAGACAATTTAGAATCTTCCCAAGATATACAATTCATCAATATTAATATAATTTAATCATATCCATGTATTGAGAATAAAGAATCATGCATTTGGGTGAAAACCCCATGCTTGATCATAGACAATTTATCATGATTGGATAGAAATTGGGCATGGGTGTGGAAGGAGGCACGCACTCATAGCCTTACATACCTGGAAATGGTGAATTATAACACCTCTAATTTCCTAAGATGAGATTCCAATGGAAACCATGAGATTTTGCCTTGAATCCTCTCTTCAAACCTTCAAACTTGCATGCATGGGAAGAATGACTTAGAATAGGTTTTCCCCTGCTTAAAACCCACTAAAACAAGCCTTAAACGACGTAGTATAGGCCACTAGGATTTGGAAATTACGGTAAAGCCCTTATAAAAATCGCTGGAAATAACTGTCGGAGGAGGGGGGGGGGGGTTCCTAACGGACGACCTGATGAATCGTCACTTTGGGCAATGATTCATCAAGTGACCCATCAAGTACACTGGATAATGACTCTGATAGGGTTTGTATCGGGGGACATGACGACTCGTGCTTCGAGACCACAACTCGTGGTAACCTTCCGTCAGGTACACTATCCCATTCTCTAATAAAATTCAACCTGCTCTCTCACGACTCACCTCACGAGTCGTTGGGACTGGCCACGACTTGTGGGGTCCCTTCCGTTAAGTACACTGGTTACTTCTTCCAATTAATCTTCACCCTTACCCCCACGACTAACATGACGACTCATGGTGGCTGACCACGAGTCGTTCCCTCACTCGCAGGGACCTTAATCCTTCACTTCCTCTGGTATTTCCCATGAGTCACTTGATGACTCGTGGGGTCTCTTCACGAGTCGTCCAATTACTCATCTTTCAACTGAAGTGCCATTTTCTAGATTTTCCCCCTTTGACTCCCGAGTCTTATCCTTGGTTTTTCGGGGTATTACAGTATCTCCCCCTTGGGAACATTCATCCTCGCATGGTAGAAACAAGCAGAAAACATACACATGAAATTTTCATATGCAAATACTGATTATTTTAACCGAAAACTAAAGAAATGACTACCTCCGAAAAGAACTATACAGCTGAACTGAATTCATACATCACATACATTTATCATAACATAATTCAAACTTGTGCAGATTAACTGAACATGGAAACTGATTAGAGAATTACGGAAAAAACTAATACCTTAAATGGAAACTGAGCTGGTAGGGAACATGTGAGGGTATTAGCCATCATAGCCGCTTCGGCTTCCCACATAGCTCCCTCAGCATGATGGTTTCTCCATAACACCTTCACCTAAGCTACTTCTTTGTTCCTCAGCCTCCGAACCTGGAGATCCAAAATTGCAACTGGAATTTCCTCATAACTAAGGCTATCTCCCACACAAACGCTTTCCACCTGGACAACTAAGGATGGATCACCCAAGAACTTTTTCAAGAGCGATACATCAAACACGGGGTGAACTGAAGATACCTCCGTTGGCAAGTCCAACTCATACGCTACCTTACCCAATCTTCTTATAACCCGGTAGGGACCAACATAGCGCGGACTGAGTTTTCCTGTCTTTCCGAACCGCATGATTCCCTTCATGGGAGATATCTTTAGAAATACCCATTCATCAACCTCAAACTCTAAATCCCTTTTTCTGACATCCTCATATGACTTTTCACGACTCTAAGTAGTTTTCAGCCTATCCCTTATCAACTGAACCTTCACCAAAGCCTCGTGAATCGAGTTTGTCCCTATCATAGTTGCCTCACAAACCTCAAACCATCCAATGAGCGACCTACACCTCCTCCCATAAAGAGCCTCAAACGGTGCCATTTGGATACTGGGTGATAGTTATTATTGTAAGAAAACTCAATCTAGAGCAAGTGATCATCCTAACTACCTTTAAAGTCGATTACACAGGCTCTCAACATGTCCTCGAGAGTCGGGATATATGCTCCGCCTGCATCCATTTGCGGATGGAATGATTTGCTTATCTTAACCTGAGTCCAACGCCCTTTTTTGAAAGACTGCAAAAGCTGAGAGGTAAACTGGGTTCCTCGATATGAAATAATAGAGAAGGGCACTCCATGAAGTTGAACCAATACTCGAATATACAATCTGGCATAATCATCCGCTGAATTTGTGGTTCTAATAGGTAGAAAGAGTGCAGCCTTGGTCAACCTGTCTACTACCACCCAAATGGAGTCATGATGTCGACGAGTACGAGGTAGGCCTGTAATGAATTCCATGTTAATATCTTCCCACTTCTAAGTAGGAATGCTTATATCCTGAAGTATGCCTCCTGGCCTTTGATGTTCAACCTTCAATTGTTGAAAGTTCGGGAACTTGGGTACAAATTCTACAATATCCTTCTTCATGTCATTCCACCGATATATTTCCCGAAAATCATGATACATCTTGGTGGCACTCGGATTGATGGAATACCTAGACCCGTGTGCCTCATGCAATATTTAGTCCCTGAAATTATCAACGTATGAAACACATAGACGACCCTAGTACCGCAGAACCCCATCTCCCCCTTGGGAGAAAACCTCCACCTTTTGAGTTCGAACGGTCTCCTTCAACTTTACCAACATCGGATCCTCATCGTTCTTAGCATTCACACCCACTACCAAGGACGATTCTGATCCGTTTTGCACAACAACACCGCCATCGGTAGAGTTGACAATCTAACTCCCAACTTCTCATGTCGATGGACATCTTTCACCAACTCCTTCTTTCCCTCAACCACGTGGGGCACACTCTCCATAGAGAGTCTAGTAAGTGCATCCACAACCACATTAGCCTTGCCGGGGTAGTAAAGCATACTCATATCATAGTCCTTTAGTAACTCCATCCACCTCCTTTGCCGAAGATTGAGATCCTTCTACGTGAACACATACTGAAAGCTCTTGTGTTCCGTGAATACGTCCACATGGACCCCATACAAGTAATGCCGCCATATCATCAATGCAAACACCACCACAGCCAACTCAAGGTCATGGGTCGGGTAGTTCTTTTCATGAACCTTTAACTGTCTCGAGGCATATGCTATCACCTTCCCATGTTTCATCAACACACACCCAAGTCCAATTCTTGAAGCATCACAATACACCACAAAACCAATAGTATCCTCGGGTACGGTCAACACTGGTGTTGAAGTGACTCTAGTCTTCAACTCTTGGAAGCTTTTCTCACAAGCCTCCGACTATTGAAACTTCACCTTCTTTGAGTCAACTTGGTCAATGGTACGGAAATAGATGAAAAACCCTCCACAAATATATGACACTAACCCGCTAAGCCCAAAAGGCTCCTGATATCTGATGGGTTCATCAGGGCCAATTCTTTACCACCTCAATCTTCTGGGAATCTACCTTCATGCCCTCACTTGATACCAGAAGGCCTAGGAATGCCATCGAGTCCAACCAAAACTCACATTTTCTGAACTTTGCATACAACTGACGATCCTTGAGAGTCTGAAGCATAATTTAGAATCTTCCCAAGCTATACGATTCATCAATATTAATATAATTGAATCATACCCATGTATAGAGATTAAAGAATCAAGCTATTGGGTGAAAACCTTATGCTTGATCATAGACAATTTCTCATGATTGGATAGAAATTGGGCATGGGTGTTCAAGGAGGCACCCACACATAGCCTTACATACCTGGAAATGGTGAATTCTAACACCCTCTAATTTCCCAAGCTGAGATTCAAATGGAAACCTTGAGATTTTTCCTCGGATCATCTCTTCAAACCTTCAAACTTGCATGCATGGGAATAATGACTTAGAATAGCTTTTCCCCTGCTTAAAACCCACTAAAACGAGCCTTAAATAATGTAGTATAGGCCCCTAGGATTTAGGAATTACAGAAAATCCCTTACTAAAATCGTTGGAATTAACTGTCGGGGGGTCTTAACGGACGACCTGACGACTCGTCACTTCGGGCCACGATTCGTCAAGTGACCCGTCAAGTACACTGGATAATAACTCTGATAGGGCTCGTAACGGGGACATGACAACTTGTGCCTCGAGACCACAACTCGTGGTCACCTTCCATCAGGTACACTGTCCCACTCTCCAATAAAATTCAACCTGCTTGCTCATGACTCACCTCACGAGTCGTTGGGACTGGCAACGAATCATGGGGTCCCTTCCGTTAAGTATACTGGTTACTTCATCCAATTAATCTACACTCATACCCTCATGACTAACATGACAATTCGTTGTGGCTGACCACGAGTCGTTCCCTCATTCGTGGGGAGCTCAATACTTCACTTCCTCCAGGCCTTCCCATGAGTCACTTTATGACTCGTGTGATCTCCTCACGAGTCGTTCAACAACTCATCCTGCAACTGAAGTGCCATTTTCTAGATTTTCCCTATTTTACTCCCCGGTCTGATCCTTGGGCTCCCGGGGTATTACACAAAACCATGTGGAAAGCTTAATTCATAAATTCATACATCATACTTGTGCATATGGCATTGCCTGATACGTTAACATGCTTTAAAATACATAGTTCGCTTGAAAACATGATCATCAATATGAGTAACTTGAAAACATGCTTTTCATCATAAATATCTCATCATACTTTATAAATATCAACTTTCATGAACTTCTCATAATTGGGCATTTTAATTTGTAAAGCTTGAAAAATGATTTTAATTGAAAACAACGTAACACTTACCCATAATTCATAATTCAATAATAAAAACACCTTTGAATCATGACCATGTAGAAAATTAGAAATTTCATGCATTGAGTTAAAACCCCATAGAATCAACATAAGAATTTCATGATTTAGAGAGGGATTAGGCATGGGTGTGAACGGATTCACACATTCATAACCCTACATACCTGGGGAAGAACTGATTTTACCACCCCTTGATTTCCCAATGAAACATTGAAGGAAAACTTGAAGAAGAAGAGCTTGATCACCTCTCTAAATCTCTCACTTTTCATGCATGAGTAAGAAATGCCTAAAATGAACTTACCCCTCTTAAAAATCATAATTCATAGATTAAGACGACACAGTTAAGGCCTTAGGATAATAGGAATTATGAAAAAACCCTTACTAAATTCCTAGAAAATAACTGACTGTCAGTCCCCACAATTGATTGGACGACTCGTTACCCAAGACCATGACTCGTGGCATTAGTCTTTGAGTGAACTGTCTAATATTTCATCTGGGGCTCGTCACGGGGGACCTCACGAGCATTACTAGTGACCACGACTCGTGGTCATCACCCACCATCCTCAGTTCCCAAATTTCAAATCATATACAATCGACTAACCACGACTCATCCAACGAATCGTGGTGAATAAACACAACTTTTGGTGACCATCCTTAGGGTACACTACCTCTTTCCCTTCACCTTCCCATAATCCTTGCCCACGACTCACTCAATGAGTCGTGGTGACTGACCACGACTCATGGTCAGGTCCATGAGGACTTCTAGCACCCAAAATTTCAACTCACACCCTGAACCTGACTACGAGTCTCCTCATGACTTGTGATCTAACCCAAAGTCACAAAATGACTCATTCTGTGTCCTGGTGCCGAATCTCTAGTTTTCTCTATTTCAACTCTGGGGTCTGATCTTAGGGCTTCCGGGGCATTACAACAACTTCCCTATTTTTCTTTATGAAAAAGTCCATCAATATGGAGTATATTTACAGCTATACATCTCCTCCAACCTTAACAAAAACGGATAGATCTTATGCAAATATAACCTAAACATGCAACCTAGTTTAGCTTTGATTTCTACCTTCTTAGCTAAGGTTTTGGAAAGATTCAAAGAGTAGAATCCTTCCCTTATTCCTTCTATCCAATCCCTAAATAAAGGGAGTATGTATTCAGCTTAGTATTTCTTCAAAGGTGCAGGAAGAACACCACAACTCACTGCAAAAACGCGGCAAAAACAGCCGCCAACATACTACAACAATCTTGGAAATGACCTCCTTCACTTGGTTTGTATTTTTGTTGAACATTAATTCGTGTTTCCTCATTGCTTTTCCTTGTTCTAGATACAAGAAATAAGAGATAAATAGATTTCTTAGCAAGAAGTTTTAAATGGGTTAGGCTGGAAATGTTTTCCGCAATAAAAAATCTGACTTTTAAGTGGGTAGGGTGGTGGAGGTGCTAGGTCTTCACGCTCATATTACCACTCGGTAATGCATTTGTAAAATGTCCATAACATTTTATTCCGGACTCCCATGGATGTCACGACCCGAATGCAGGCCCAGATCGAGGCACGGGGCAAGGAACCCCGAGGTACTCCAAGTCAGCCCATGGAATGAACATTATCTAAATAAATCATGAATATGATATATCAACATGATAAACATAGCGGAAGCGTGAAATAAGCGTAACATCAGAAATACACACGAATCTGAAGCAGATTACATTCTATGTCTGAAAAGCCTCTAATATTGATGAGTTGATTGGACAAGACCCCCAACTAACCCTTTATGTCAGAAACTGAATATATAAAGAAAATTGATAGAGCCTGGTCCTCTAGATATGAGGACTCACCAACAGCTAGATGCTAACTCTGAAAGGCTGGCTAAGGATGAGGCTGAGTCTAAGTACCGGGGCCTGTATCATAAAATGATACAACATTGATTATGTGGTCAGTACGTGAAATGTACCGAGTATGCAAGGTAAGTAAAACCTCTTAAATAAGTAAAATCATTTAAAACGTGCATAAGATAAAACAAAAACAAAATAAGAATATGAGAGTAGGGCTTACATGCTATATTCTAAAAACATGATCTTAACATAACATAACATCATAACTGAATCAATTGATCTAAAGCTGAAATCTATTAATCATA
>JACEIK010002310.1:174576-192306 GCA_018107945.1 Datura stramonium
CCTGTCCCTGTGGTATCGATACTTGGCTTACTTGAGCCATTTTACTACTTGTTCGACCACGTGCACTTGCGTGTAGTCATCTAAAGACCTGCGAACACTCATGAACCATAAGCAATATGTGGGCATTGCCCATATTTTCGACATCCTTGAAATGCTTAAAGTTTATAGAAAACCTGATCATAATAACATGATGATTGAAGACATGCTTAAAATTCATAATTCAAATCAGGCTTGAGGAATCACCATAACCATGAACTTTACCAAAAATCCTCATGATTTGGGCAACTATGCTCTTAGGGATTAGATCAACAATCATTGAATAAAACAAGTGAATACAACCCAAAAATTCAAAACCCGTGATTTAGACATACTACAACAAGCTCATATCAATTTCTGAGGAATCATGCATTTAGGTTAAGACCCATAAAGATTGAGTAACTTTAAATATCAAATTTGGGAAGAATTGGGAATGGGTAGGGACGAAACTACCCATTCAAAACCCTACATACCAGGAATTACTTGATTCTTAACTCCCCTGAAAAGCCCAAGATGAAAATTCAGAGAATTTGAAGAAGAACCTTAGGGTCACCTCCTACTCCCTTATCTAACTCTTGCAAGAATCAAAATGAAACTTAGGATAAATAATTACCCCTTAAAAGACTCTGTTTCGACCTCAAAACGACACAGTTTAGTCCTTAGGGGTGTAGGAAATTAAGAGAAGGCCCTTACTAATTCGCAGAAAATAACTGTCAAGTGACCCTAATGGGTGACCTAACGACACGTTAGGACGGCCAATGACTCGTCGTGGCGCCCATCAAGTACATTGGATACCAGGTCAGTGGGGCTAGTAACTGGTGACTCAACAACTCGTCACAAGTGACCACGAGTCGTGGTCACCTACCGTCAAGTACACTGCTTCATCCTTAATAAATTTCCACAAGCTTGCCCATGACCCACCTCACGAGTCATTGGGACTGGCCACGACTCGTGGGGTCCCATCCGTTAGGTGCACTAGTAAGACCTCCCAAGTAACCCTCAGTCTCACCCCACGGGAGACTTGACAACTCGTGGTAGCTGGCCACGAGTCGTTCCCTCGCCCGTGGGGACCTTATCTCCTCAGCCCATTCCAGCCTCCCCACGAGTCACCTGACGAATCATGGGGCCTCCTCAGGAGTCGTCTAGTGACTCGTCCAACATTGCTGCAACATTTTCCCAAATTTTCCCCATTTGACTTCTAGGTCTGATCCTTGGGTTCCCGGGGTATAACAATACCACATGGCCCAAAAATGCTACCGAGTTGAACAAAAACTCGTAATTGCTGAATTTGGCATAAAATTGATGATCCTTAAGAGTCTGTAGCACAACTCTCAAATGAGTGGCATGCTTCTCCTCACTCCGAGAGTATACCAGGATGTCATCAATGAACACAATCATGAACATATCCAAATATGGCTGGAACACCCAGCTCATCAAAGTCCATAAAAGCTGCAGGAGCATTCGTTAGTCCAAAACACATAATTACAAACTCTAAATGACCATACTGCATCCTGAAGGTTGTCTTCGGGATGTCATTCTCCAAAAATCTGAGCTTATGGTACTCGGATCTGAGATCTATCTTCATAAACACTTGATGGTGTACCAATTTAATTGCCAATACTTAATGCACAAATGAAGAGAACCATCCTTCTTTGGGACAAAGAGGACCGGTGCACCCCATGGAGACTTGCTCGGTCTAATGAAACCCTTATCGAAAAGATTCTTCAACTGCTCCTTTAACTCTTTTAGCTCGGCTGGAGCCATTTTGTAGGGAGGAATATATATATAGGTTGGGTGTGGGGAAGAAGGTCAATACCAAAATCAATTTTCCTCTCAGGAGAAAAACCTGGTCGATCATCTGGGAAGAGTTCTGCATACTCACATACTACTGGAACTGACTGGATAGTCGGGGTCTCGGACTTCGCATCCTTAACCCTAAATATATGGTACACAAAACCTTTGGAAATCATCTCTCTAGCCTTAAGGTAGGAAATGAAATGACCTATAGGCACAACTGAACTACCCTTCCACTCTAAGACTGGCTCGCATGGAAATCTGAACTCTACTGCCCAGGTTCTACAATTAACTGAGGCATAAGATGCAAATAGCCAATCCATGCCGAGGATAACATCAAAATCGGTCATGGCTAACTCTACTAGATCTGCAGAGGTGATTTTCTGAAGGACTATAAATGGGGAATTTCTATATGCCTGTCGAGCTACAACTGAATAACCCACTAGAATAGAGTCTAAGAAGGGTTTTGATAAGGTTTCGGGACTGACTTTGAAAGTACTAGCCACATAAGTTGTCACAAAAGACGAGGTAGACCCTTGATCAAATAAAGCATATAAATCAAGATGAAAGACTCATAACATACCAGTAACTACATCCAGGGAGACGTCTTGCTCCTGTCGAGAGGCTAAGTGTTATACTCCGGAAGCCCAAAGATTAGATCCGGGAGTTGAAACGGAGGAAAACTGGAATTTTGCACCAAATCACAGCACGGGTCGTTAGGTGACCAGTGAGGAGGGACCACGAGTCGTGAAGTGACTCATGGTCAAGCAGGGAAGTGGGCTTATTTGCGGAGACACCACGGGCATGACCACGAGTTGTGGTCAGGACACACAACTCGTGGAGTCACCCATGGTCTGGACGTGAAGATGGCAAGGAAATGTTGGACAGTGGAGATCACAGGTGGTGACCACGAGTTGTGGTCAGCCACAATGATTTGTGGGGTCCCTCGTGGTGATTGGCAGTCAGCAAAACCCTGTGATTTAAGTAAGGGTCTTTTCATAATTCCTCTAGGGTCCTAAAATACGTCTTTTTATCCAATGAAAGGTGGGTTTAAGAGGGAAAACTATCCTAAAGTCTTCATTCATACATGAAAAAGAATATAAGAGTGATAGAGAGGTGATCAAAGGGTGATCCAAGGTTTTCTTCTTTAATTTTCATTAGAGCATTTAAGGGAGAGTAAGATTCAGCCTCCACAAGGTTTGTAGGGTCATGAATGGGTGGTTTCTTCCACACCTATGCCCAATCTTTCTCTATAAAGTATGAAACTCTATGATGTATCTATGGGGTTTTCACTCAAATTCATGAGTTATCTATTTCTATACATTGGTATGAGTAAATTATTATTCTTATTGAATTATGAAGCATGGGAAGTTTGTTACAATGATTTACATTAAAAACCATGTTTTTAAGTCTTATGAATTTGAAAGCCCATTGCTGAGATGTTCATGAAAAGTGAGATTTGTAATGAATAAGTGACTATGACAAGATATTATGAGGAAAAACATGTTTAAAGCTACCCATGTTAGGATTGATATTTTTTATAAGAATATAGCATTTGTCTAGTATGATAAAGCTTTGGGCAAGACCGACATGTTGAGTATAAATGTTGATTTTCTTGAATTGAGCTTACGACATTGTTTTGGAGCGAAGACTCCTAATTCTATATTATTAGCTTGTGGTATGTTTTGAGTTGCCTTTCTACGCATAGCTTACCACATGGTTTTGGAGTAAAGGCTCTCCATTATGGTTTCATCTTGTGGTATGTTATGAACTAAAAGCTTCTCATATGCATGATTTCATATCTATATTTGATCATTGAGCTTAGTCAATAGACGATGTTGAGCTTCGTTATAAATGATGTAGAGAATATGCATGTTTTTGGGAGTGTGGTCTAGCACCGAATATGCTATGGGTCGATCACCCTACGCCTCAAAACTGTGTTCCAATGTAGGTTTATAGTATTATCTTATTTGGGACCTCCCTTGTGAGATTCCCTTGCCCGAATGGGCCTTATGCTTGACATCGATATCATGGTAGTGTCCTTAGCCCTGACAAGGTTTTGGACAGCTCTGCCCACTTGAGTATAATAGTTGGGACCACGTAAGTTCTATCGTGGTATGTCGGTTAAAAGACGGTCTCCCATTGTTCCTCATAATTTCAGATATGTACATTAATCACTTATGAGATTTATGTAAATGCATGTTCTAAAGAAGATTTGACTCAATGTTCAACTTTTACTTATAAATGTCTGAATTCAGCTTTGAGTCAATCGATTCAGTTATGATGTTATGAAGTTATGTTATGTTATGTTATGAAGAGATCATGATTTCATATAGAATGCATGCAAGCCCTACTGTCAGAATCTTATATTTACGCTTACATTATGCATTGTCTTGAATTGATTTTTTTTTACTTTAGAGGTTTTACTTACCTTGCATACTCGGTACATTCCACGTACTGAACGCATACTTTCTATGTTGTATCGTTTTATGATACAGGAATTGGCTCCCAGCTTCAGCCCCGCTCTTAGTCAGCTTGTTAGAGTTAGCGCTGCCTTTTTGGTGAGTCCTCATCTTTCGCGGACTGGACTATTCAGCTTTTCTTTATGTAGTTCAGTTTTAGCTTGTTGAGTTAGTTGGTGTCTTGTCCCATCAATTCGTCATGTTTAGAGGCTATTCAGACATATGAATGTATTCATCTTCGGATTTTATATTCTGATGTTACATTCAAGTTAGACTTCCACTATGATTGTATAGTTGATTATTCAGTTTATTTATTGAGTTAGACGTATGCTTATTCCATGGCTTTACTTGGGGTCTCTCAGGGCTCCTTCTCCCGTGTTATGATCTAGGCCTCCGTTCGTCCTTGGTGACTGATGTGAAGGCTAGACAATACGAGGACCCAATTTTGGTAAAGTTGAAGGAAGTTGTTCAAAGTCAAAAGGTGGTGGTATTCTCCTAAGGGGGAGATGGTGTGCTTCAGTACCTGGGTCACCTATGTTGATAATTTGAGGAGCCGGATATTGCATGAGGCCTATGGATCTAGATATTCCATCCATCCAGGTGCCACAAAGATGTATCATGATTTACAAGAAACGTATTTGTGGGATGGCATGAAGAAGGATATTGCAGAATTCGTAGCCAAGTGTCCGAACTGTCAGCAAGTAAAGGTTGAGCATCAAAGGCTGGGAGGAGTGCTTCAGGATATCATCATTCCCACTTGGAAGAGTGAAGAGACTAACATGAATTTCATAACAAGTCTACCTCGTACCCATCGACACTATGTGTCACAACCCGAATGTATACCCAGATCGTAGACATGGGTCAAGGGACCTCGAGAGACCCCATGTCAACCCATGACTCATGCATACAACTATTCTTATTTAAATAAGTGGAATACCAATCATAAAACGTAACAGAGATGTAACGATAGCATAACATCAGGAAATACTAGATGTACACATAAGTTGATTACTACGTATTTTCTGAAAACATCTATTACATAGGATGGGTTGATAGGACAACATCCCCAACTAACCCGAATAGTACGGATGCACAAGATAACATAAAAGTCTGTCAAACATCCTCAAAACAGGAGGACTCACCAATAATTTGAGAGCGTGAGCCGAGATGGACTAAGGATGAGGATGAGCCTGAGATTCGGACCTTAAAGTATGCGATCAGTACGTGGAATGTACCGAGTATGCGAGGTAAGTAAAATGGACGTTAAAAGTAAGATAAACTCATAAATAAACATAGAAGAAGGACATCATGCTTGTATCATGAACTGATGTCGCCCAAATTAGACCTCGTAATTGAGATATAAGCAGTTAATTGTCAAACATAGAACCCAACAAAGGTTGAGGTCGATCCAATAGGGAATATGGTAAGAACTTAGGTTAATGCGAATAACTATTATTATTGATTTACTTATTTACAAAGGGGGCAAAATATAGAATAATAAACAAAAGTAAAATCACTGAATGCTTGTATCAAATTTGGTTTATATTCAATTTACGACTAAACTAAGATTGTGTTCCCAATGATTTCATAACCACAAGGCTTATACACTAGTGATCTATTTCGGTGTTTAACATGCAATATTGTTAAGTTAGGTTCACCTAAATGGTTGGTCTCCTATCTAGATAATTTTGACCACACAGCTTGGTCTGTATACGGGTGTACTTTAATTGACCCTTACCCTTAATATTGGATTAGATATCCTTGGACAGGTTTAAGCTATTAGATGAGGGTTGGTAGCCTAAAATCTCTGTTGTTAATCTTTTTTCCCATTCTTTAACTCCTTGATACAGTAAGTAAGAATAAGGCAAGTCCTAACGTTTGCAGCCGTCAAAAATCAATCAAAACCAAGGGAAAAATAATACATGCATAAAACCCCATTCAAGAATCACTAGGTATTTTTACCTATGTGTGTTAATTCATCTTGGTTCCCACAAACCTAGTTTATGGGTTTAGCTACTCATGTTTTTGTTATTGCAATCACAAAACATATAAGTAATCATAATTGCAACTTACAAAGTATTGTAGAATAAAAACCAAGTAGATTGAATAAAATTCCAATGTTGCTTTCGTGTCTTGAATCAAGAACAAGTGTATGAAAATTCTCTCAAGAATATCCTCACAATATCAGTCAAGATCCTCTCTCAATATCGGCTAATAATACTTCTAGAAGTCGTCTCAGAATCGTCTTTAAAAATAAACCTAAAACTGGGTATTTATAATACAAAGAAATCCTTTTCCAAAATAAATCTGGAAACCAGGTTGGCAGTGGCAACGGGCTGGATGATGATTCGTTAGGCCTTCTGATGAGTCATTCCTTGCTTAAATAAGTCATCCTCAGCAACGTACCCAGGCTTGGCAATGGGTCACCTAACGACTCGTCAAGCCTTAGCACTAGTCGCTAGGTCTTTTGTGGTTTAATTCCTACAAAAATCCAGTGCACTTCATGGATAGCTCTAGTAGCTTGCCAACGAGTCGTGCCTTCACGTGACGACTCATGATGTCTCTCATCAACTTCAATGGACACTTGGTTGAAGTTTTCTCTTCAAATCCTAATGGCTGACCTCACGACTCGTTACCAGATGTAACGAGTCTTTCCTATAACTTTTCAAGTGCACTATTTTACTTCTTCAAAACTTCATCTTTTTTCCCACGCCTCAAGTGATGAGTCGTGCCTCCTGCAATGACTCGTTAAGTGCCTGGCGGTCACCTTTCAGTTGTTTTTAACATTAATTTGACCAAAATCACTTCCAGACCTATTTTCCTACACATTAAGCAAAAAATACCTTATACCCATATAAACATACCTGGAATGTGCATAATTTCTTGGTTTTAAGAGTCGAAAGTGCCATAAAATCACGGCACATTAACACCCTCAACTTAGAACTTTTCCATGTCCTTAGGAAAGAACAAAATAAAAAAAACAAAACAATCTACTTCGACGCTTTAATTAGAAAAACTTTAGGAAACTTACAATAGTCATTTTTATACATCAAAATCAAATTTTCTAACCCCTCCCTCATCGTATCAACTCAAAACACTATGCATATGCAACATTTCCAACAATAACACAGTGGAATCAAAACATGGAAAAATACTATTACCTGCAACCATGCACATAAATCCATAACAGTGCCCCAGACAATTTGCAGATGATTTTGTTGACCAAGTGCTCCACCTCAAAGAAGTCCTACACTCGCACATGTGTATATGATTAACTCGGTATAATTTTCTTGGGACTAGGTAAGATCCACTCACTCTCACAAAAAAATTCGAATTATATGCATACAATATCATAGGCTTGCCTTTACTTTCAATACCTCAATTTTCTGAAAAGTAGCTAGGATCACTATAGGACTTTCTTGGCTTGTAACGTTGGCTCGAGCTTGGGTATGGTACATATGGATTTTAGTAGGTCAACCCTCCTTAGCACTACGTCTTTTACTCCACTTTTCACCTTTATTTCTATTTTCTCCCTTTTTCCTTTTTTCTACTTTTCCTTTTCTTTGCTTTAGACACTAAGGATGCGGTTACTTTTTATTCTACAAGAACTTATTGATGTCACACATTATTTTTCTTTTCTTTTCCTTCTTTTTGAGAACAATTTTTTTTTCTTTTCATCATGCATACCCCACCCGCTCTCTTTTATTTTTTATTTCATTACCCAACTTTACTTCCACCGGACTCTTCTTACTCACCCTTATCATAGCCACCATCAACATAGGCGATTTGACTCAGTTGAAGTTCACAATGTCTAAGGAGGGACCAGGGTCAAAATAGGGTCATTCATAATAAAATCAGGCAGGTGAATTGGTGTGAACGAAAAGAAAGGTCAATTTAAGCTCAAACATTTGGAGAAAGGGATTTTTATTTTCTTTGGTAGGTCATTTGAGGCTAAAGTGGACTTATAAATCAAAAACGGCCTATGATCCATTTCTAGTTTCTTATCCTCTATCTCAATACGACTGACCAGGCAAGTTGTAGATTGACACACAATCGAGTTCAGCTATTAGACCTCACTTCACACATAGCACAGGTCAACATCATCAATTCTACTAATCGCTAGTTCAGGTACAACCATACAATGGTAAACAAGTTCACAATTCCAATGCCATGCAAGGATTCACAAAGGTCATAATTGTCAACTCTCACATTCACATATACAAATTTTTTTCGGAGGGGTATCAAATCATCAAAAAAATCAAAATATCAAACAGGTTCAGTTTTCCTAACTTTCTTCCGATTGATACACACAAAAAAAACAAAATAAAATCCTAAACATACCGGTTCTACTAGATATGGAACACCCGAGGGAAAAGATATCCGGCAAGAAAAACCCTCGGGTTATGTTCAGTAAAATAAAATGCACAGGTATCCCTCCCCACCCCCATCAAGAAAGCATGCGTCGTCCTCGATGCATATATATACAAGAAAAAAACCAAGGGAATAAGAAGCATACCTGTGCGACCTAGGTGTTAGCTACTTTGTCGGTGGAGGGTGTAGATATGCCTCCAACATCAACTCCAATATTGGCGGCTCCCAACTCTGCATACCATTGAGATAACTCTGGCACTTATAACTGTGCAAGGCGTTCATCCATGCCTCTCTCAAAAGCATCCAGTCTCCCATGTACCGAACTGGAAAATGTCTCCAACTCCTTTGACACCCACGGCTTAACCTGCTCCATCAAGACTGTGACCTGCAGAGCTTTGTGTGCCTGCTTCTTCTCTGCTTTAGCTAGCTGCCTAGCCATGTCAACCAAGAACTCCTGTGATACCATGACTAGACTGGTTTTGGTGGATCGTGACGGTGTGACTGATGATCTGGATGCTGCTGCCATAGATGATGATTCAGGAACATCGGTAGGTATGGAGACATCTGCTGTATCTGTAGCCTCAGCCTGGCTACCTATCTTTCTTCGCTAAGTAGGCTCGGCCCCTAACTCGGCGAACTGTGCTGCATCAGTCTGCATCCCGCTGCCAAATGCCTCTACTATTATGGTCGCTCCAGCAGATGCAGATTCTTGAGTCATCGCCCTCGATACTAGGTTTGTATCATCTTTAATCAGCCCGATTTCGGTAATCTTCTATACAACCACTCTTTGATCAATTGATGGCAATTTTGGCACTCGAGACTCCCGACAAAGTCTATCAATCAAGAAAGTGAAGGGAATCATCGTACCATCATTTATAGACCTCTCTCGAATATTCTCAATGATGAACCACGAGAAATCGATTGCATACCCCTCCATTATGTTGGCTACCAGTGCTGCTCTGTCGGGTGAGAGTATATTGTCATTACTTGTTGGTACCAGTCGGTGCCTCACCAGTGAGCACAAAAATTTCTCTTGAAAGTTCAATGTGGCCTTCTTTATCTGTGACTCAGTACCATGTATCCATTCAACTAACGGTCCCTTTTTGGAAATGATGCGGGTAAGCCAAGTGTACTATTGTATCCACTTCATGCTATTCAACTTCTTTGTTTTGACTTTCCGCAACTAGGATACCCTGTGATCAAACTCCATTGTGTTCATCGGGGCGCGATAATCTAGCCCATACAACATCCTAGAAATAGTCTCCTCAGATATATCAACTGAGGTCTCACGCACCATCACTTGATTCAATGCAGGCCGCTCTTTCCAATCCTGGCCTCCTAGTGCAACCGGCTGCAATGTGGCTGCATATACTACATAAAACTCTCGGACCAGACATGGGCTATAGCTGTTTGATGGCTCGGTCAACCACCCGAACCTGTACTTTTCAAATACTGCCTATAGCTCTGGCAGGTCTTTCAACCCGACGGTGATCTGCCTTGGCTCCTCATAAATGCTCCGCTTCGAATTGCCTTTCTCATTTGGAGATATATCCCAATTGTATATAGCCCGCATGCCATGGACACACCATTTTCTAACATATCTGATTTACTCATTTGATGTGCTCGATATTTCAGTCAATTCATTGTCAGAGTCCCCTCACTGGGCATGCGAATCATAAATTCTCTTTGTATATGCCTAGCTGTGGGAGCCTCAGGAACAAGTGCAGCAGCAGCCCTAGCGCTTTCATTAGTGCGGTTGGGCGGATCCCTTGCTAGTTGAGTGGGAGTATCGACCAGGGCTGTCGGATTTGTACTTTGTTGAGCCCTAGCCCTGGTCGTCCTCCGCACCTACTGCTCCTCTGATACCTCATTTTCCTCATCAAAGCTACTTGACTCTTGAGAGGAGGATGGATCATCTCACAGCCTTCCGTATGATGGATGACTGCGTTCAGGTACCTGCTTTTTTTATATTACCCTTCTTTGGTGTACCTCGTGGAGCCATTGTACCTGTGGAAACAAGGTTAGTACACAAGAGGAGGTGAAACAGAAAATATTTTTAAGCTGGTGTTAGTGGTCCTGACAGGAGACTAAGCGAGTCGTTTCCTCTGGCAACGATTTGTGAAGTCACTCGTTACCCTAGGTTGGACATTTTTCAAATAGGTCCAGTGTACTTGACGATTGATCCCAACGAGTCGTTACCAGAGGCAACGATTCGTTAGGTCACTCGTTAAGTACACTGTCTCAGAAGTTTAATTTTCCCACTCAGCACAAGCTACATGACGAGTCGTTTGGTGACCCAACGACTCGTGATGTGGCTTGTGCTCAAGAGTTCCTGTTCATCTTCCTCCTCTTTCTAGTTTTCAATTCCACATACACAAAACTTCAATAAAAAATCATCCCAGGTGACTTCATGATCGAAAATCAATGTTTTACACTTCCAAGGGTTTATTTACATCACAAGGCATGTAAAAACACACTATAAATCGAAATACATTCAAGCTCATTCATACATGGGTCTTCGGAATGTCTTGATGGAATTGCAAAACACATTCAAATATTTTGTGTGGGGAAGATCACATACAATTTTGAGTTATCAGAGATGGAGTGCAATGTCAGTTGTGAGTGTGCTCCAGTGACTGTGCGTGCAGTGGTGAAGATTTATCAATGGTGTTTCTAATGGGTTTGCATGAAGAAGGGGAAGAAAAGAAGAGGGAAACTTGGAAGCTTTAATTTGTGTGTGGGTTTAATGGGAAGTGTTAACTGATGTTGGGTTCTTCGATTTTAATTTTAAAATTTTCCCCAATTTCAGTCATGGGTCGAGTTAAGTTAACCTAACGACTCACATAAAGACTCGTGGTGTTACCCAATGAGTAGTTTCCTGAGTCGTGGTCCTTGGCCTGCTATAGCTTCAGGACAGGTCACTTAAGGAGTTGTTTGGTTTCCCAACGATTCGTTGAGTGAACCGTTATTACCGATTTTCCTTTAAGTTCAACTTTCGATCCAATGTACCTGACGGGAGACTAACAATTCTATCCCTTGAGGAACGACTCGTGCAACCACCCGTTGCTCCCCTATTTTCTGCAGTTCTAGTCACAAATGGTTAAACGAGTCATCAGGTCAGACGACGACTCGTTCTGTGATTTTTCTGCACCAGAACTAAAGTTCCAATTTTTGGTTCCAACTTCAGATTTTCCATCTTATTCACCTTCATCCATCAACAAATGTTAACACTAACTTTTTATTACATTTACAACTTGTGTTGCCTCCCAAGAAGCAGTTGATTTAACGTCGCGGCACGACGTGGGAGTTTTGGCTACTCAGACTACACTAAAACACCTCCATGGGTTGCCTCCCATGTAGCACCTGATTTAACATCGCGGCCCGATGCAACTCTCTTGAGTTACTCAGACTTCACTCAAAATCCACAAGTCTACCAGTTTGAGTTCTTTTCTTCTCCCAAAATAAGCTTTGACCCGCTGACCATTTACCTTGAACCGCTTTCCTTCCTGGTTTTCCAATTCGATTGCCCCATGAGAAAATACTTGAACCACTCGATAAGGTCCCAGCCATTTAGACTTCAACTTTCCAAGAAACAATCGAAGTCTAGAATTAAACAGCAGTACCATATCGTCCGGGTTGAATTATCTTTTCTCGATTTTCCGGTAATGTTGAATTTTCATTCTTAGCTTGTACATTTCAGAACTCTCATAGGCTTTAAAAAAAATTCATATAACTCATTCAACTGATCAAGCCTCAAGTTCGCAGCTTCGTTCCAATCCAGATTCAAATTCTTGAGCGCCCACATAGCGTTATGCTCAAGTTCGACTGGAGATGACATGCTTTACAATAAATAGGCTGATACGGAGACACACCTTTAGGAGTATTGAAGGCTGTCCAATAGGCCCATAAAGCATCATCTAGCTTTCTTGCCCAATCTTTCCGATTTGCATTCACAGTCTTTGACAAAATAGTCTTTATCTCTCTGTTGCTGACTTCAACCTGCCCACTAGACTGCTGATGATATGGTGTGGCCTCCCTATGTTTGACCATATATTTTTCCAATAATGAGCGAAACAACTGGTTACAGAAATGCAAACCCCTATCACTAATGATAGCTATAGGGGTCCCGAATCTTGCAAATATATTCCGCTTCAAGAACGTCGTGACACTCTTCCCTTCATTGTTTTGAAGAGAAACTACTTCCACCCATTTTGAAACGTAGTCAACAACGAAAAGTATATGATTGATCCCGTTTGAGCTCACAAATGGGCCTATGAAATCAATGCCCCATACATCAAATAGCTCAATAATGAGGAAGGGAGTAAGAGAAAGCTCATGCCTCTGTGATATGCCTCCTTGTCTTTGAAATGCAACACATGACTTTGCAAAATTGTGTGCATCCTGGTGAATGGTTGACCAATAGTACCCACATTGCAGAATTTTGTGGGTTGTGCGGATCCCGCTGTGGTGGCCTCCAATAGGGGATGAGTGGCAGGCCTCTAATATATTCAACATCTCTACCTCAGGCACGCATCTCAGAATAACCCTATCAGGACATATGCGGAATAAGTAGGGTTCATCCCAAAAGAAATTTATGCACATCATACATAAACTTTCTTCTCTGGTGAAAAGATAAGTGCTCTGGTACAACATCACTCAACAAATAATTAGAAAAGTCTGCGAACCATGGGATGAGATCTTGGGATGCCGCTAGAACCTGCTCATCTAGAAATGCGTAATCTATATCATGCCCATTTTTAAGTGCTGCATCAGGCTCTAATCTTGATAAGTGGTTCACAACCTAATTTTCTGTCCCTTTCCTGTCTTTTACCTCAAACTCAAACTCTTGTAGTGGCAAAACCCATACAATCAATCGTGGCATGGCATCTTTCTTTTCCATCAGATATCTCAAAGCTACATGGTCTGTGTGGACTATCACCATGGTTCCAAGCAAGTATGCCCAAAACTTCTCAAATGCAAAAAATACAGCCAACAACTCCTATTCTATCACGGTATAATTTTTCTGAGCTGCATTTAGAGCCTTGCTAGCATAATAAATTGGATGAAAAATCTTTTCATGCCTTTGGCCCAACACAGCTCCTAGGACCACACCACTAGCATCACACATCACTTCGAAAGGCAAAGACCAGTCAGGTTCCACGATAATGGGGGCCGTGGTCAATCTCTCTTTCAGACATTCGAACGCCTTCAGACATGCCTCGTCAAAAACTAACTTCACCTCCTTCTCGTGTAGCTTACACAATGGATGTGCAATTTCAGAGAAGTCCTTGATGAATCTTCTATAGAACCTTGCATGGCCCAAAAAGCTTCAAACACCTTTCATAGAAATTGGAGGTGGTAGACTAGGAATCACCTCAATCTTGGCTTGGTCTACCTCCATACCCTTTCCCGAAATCTTGCATCCCAGCACTATTCCTTCCTTGACCATGAAATGACACTTTCCCCAGTTAAGCACCAAATTTGTCTCTTCACATCTCTCAAGCACCTTGCTCAAATGGGCCAGACAATGCTCGAATGAGTCACCCACCATGGAAAAGTCATCCATAAAGACTTCAATGATGTCTTCTACCATGTCAGAAAATATTGACATCATGCAACGCTGAAAAGTGGAAGGTGCATTGTATAATCCGAACGACATCCTCTTAAACTCAAATGTACCATATGTACAAGTGAATGTGGTCTTCTCTCTATCTTCAGGGGCTATAGAAATCTGATTATACCCCGAATAATCATCAAGGAAACATACCATCCTCTACCTGCAAGTCTGACTAGCATTTGGTCCATGAATGGCATCGGAAAGTGATCTTTCTACGACCACCGGTTCAGCTTTTTGTAATCCATACATACTCTTCAACCGGTGACTGGTCTTATAGGAATAAGCTCATTATTTGCATTTGGGACCATCGTTATTCCTCCCTTTTTTAGTATACACTNTAGATAGGAATAAGCTCATTATTTGCATTTGGGACCATCGTTATTCCTCCCTTTTTTAGTATACACTGGACTAGGCTCATCCATTTACTGTCTGCAATCGGATAAACCACACCTGCATCCAACCACTTTATGATGTCCTTCTTGACCACCTCTTGCATAGGTGGATTCAACCTACGCTGATGTTCAATACATGGAATGCAATCTAGTTCTAGCTAGATCTTATGAGTGCAAATACCAGTTGTGATTCCAATAATATCTACAATGATCCACCCAATAGCATTTTTGTATCTCTTCAAGACGGAGACCAACGCCTTCACTTGACATTCCTCCAGGTCAGCTGCAACAATGACCGGTAATGTGTTACCGGCTCCCAAAAATACATACTATAAATGGGATGTGAGTGCTTTGAGCTCCAACATTGGAGGTTCCTCAATAGATTGGTGGGCTGGTGGGGTCACCCAATTTTTTAAACCAAGATCGATCTTCCTTGGAGCGTAGGAATATGACCCTATGCCAGCAAGTGCATTTACAATCTCCTCACTCCCATGAATCTCCTAAGCCTCATCACCCATCAGAACAGTTGTAACTCATAAAGAAACAAAGACTCCTCCATGGCTAACCTGTTAAGTACAAAAACAAAAACAAAGAAAAAAAATAAAAGGGAAATAAGAACCAATAGTAAAGTTAACACAATTAACAAAAGCCTTAGCCGTATTCCCCGGCAATGATGACCAAAATTTGATGTCACCCAAATTACATCTCGCAATTGAGATATAAGCGGTCGATTATCGAATATAGAACCCAACAAAGGTTGAGGTTGAGCCCACAGGGAATATGGTAAGAACTTAGGTTAATGCAAATAACTATTACTATTGATTTACGTATTTCCAAAGGGGAAAAATATAGAATAATAAACAAAAGTAAAATCACTGAATGCTTGTATCAAATTTAGTTTATATTAAATTTACGACTAGACTAGGATTGTGTTCCACAAAATTGCATAATCACAAGGCTTATACACTACTGATCTATTCCGGTGTTTAACATGAAATATTGGTAAGTTCGGTTCACCTAAATGGTTGGTCTCCTATCTAGATGATTTTCACCACACAACTTGGTTTGTATATGGGTGTACTTTAATTTACCCTTACCCTTAATATAGGATTAGCTATCCCTGGACAGGTTCAAGCTATTAGATGAGGGTTGGTAGCCTCAAATCTCCGTTGTTAATCCCTTTTACCATTCTTTACCTCCTTGATCCGGTAAGTAAGAATAAGGCAAGTCCTAACGTTTGCAACTGTCAAGAATCAATCAAAACAAAGGGAAAAATAATACATGCATAAAACACCGTTCAAGAATCACTAGGTATTTTTACCAATGTGTGTTAATTCATCTTGGTTCCCACACACCTAGTTTATGGTTTTAGCTACTCATGTTTATCTTATTTCAATCAAAAAACATATAAGAAATCATAATTGCAACTTACAAAGTATTGTAGAATAAAAACCAAGTAGATTGAATAAAATTCCAATGTTTCTTTCGTGTCTTGAATCAAGAACAAGTGTATGAAAATTCTCTCAAGAATATCCTCACAATATCAGTTAAGATCCTCTCTAAATATCGGCTAATAATACTTCAAGAAGTCGTCTCAGAATCGTCTCTAAAAATAAACCTAAAACTGGGTATTTATAATACAAAGAAATCCTTTTCCTAAATAAATTTGGAAACCAAGTTGGCGGTGGAAATAGGCTGGGTGACGAATCATTAAGCCTTCTGACGAGTCGTTCCTTGCTTAAATCAGTCGTCCTCAGCAACGTACCTAGGCTTGGATATGGGTCACCTAACGACTCGTCGTGCCTTAGCACGAGTCATTTGGTCCCTTGTGGTTTAATTCCTACGAAAATCCAGTGCACTTCACGGATATCTCCAGTAGCTTGTCAATGAGTTGTTCCTTCATGTGACGACTCGTGATGTCTCTCGTCAACTTCACTGGACACTTGGTTGAAATTTTCTCTTCAAAGCCTAATGGTTGACCTCACGACTCATTACCATATGTAACGAGTCGTTCCTCCAATTCATCCAGTGCACTTTTTTACTTCTTCCAAACATCATATTTTTTCCCACACCTCAAGTGACAGGTCGTGCCTCCTTCCAGCGACTCGTTAAGTGCCTGGCAATCACCTTTAAGTTGTTTTTAACATTAATTCGAACAAAATCATTTCCAGACATGTTTTCTTGCACATTAAGCACAAAATACCTTATACCCATATAAACATACCTGGAATGTGAATAATTTCTAGGTTTTAAGCGTCGAAAGTGTCGTAAAATCACGGCACATCATAAACTTCATAAGAAAACATAAGGCTCAAGGCATTTCAAATCATTCATAGAACGTTCATAATCATAATAGTAAGTAAACTTTATAAAAACATAACTTGAGCCAATAACATAAATCTTACAATGCATAAGACATGCGGAACAATGGGAGGACTCATCATAACCGACACCATCATGGTAGAGCCTTTCATGATGCCCCAACTATCTCACTCAAGTAGGAAGCGGCGACCCTGGCTTGCCAGGCGAGGGTCGTGCATTGGGCGTGATATCACATTTGAGGGGATCATTATCAATACATCATATCATAGAAACCCAAGGTGGAACGTGGTTATGAGACACCGGCGTAGTCCTTTGAATGCCGGGCTGCTCGGTGCTAGAGACGGCTCCTAAAAACATGCATATAGGCTCATACGTAAATCAATAACATCATGCAGTAAAATTCATTGGCTAAAATATAATATTTATCATCATTGATCCCCTTTAAAACATGCTTATGCAAGAATCAAAGGCCCTTTTTTATCGGCCAACATCATAAAGCGATAAATCATGTAATTCGTTCATAAATCGTGAATCATTCTTCAACATGTGGGAATTGCCCAATACTTTGACATATTCAATTCTTTCAAAAATGTTGTCATAAACATGGATAACTTGAAATCATGATTTTCCATCATAAATAGACTCAAAATATTGAATATTCATCATAAATCATAACTCTCATGAGCCTTCATCAATGGGCATTTTAGATTTAAAAAGCTTGAAACAAAATTTTCAA
>JACEIK010002310.1:192337-214674 GCA_018107945.1 Datura stramonium
GGGTAAAACCCCATGGAATTGAATAGGAGGATTCATGATTAAATTCAAAATTTGGGCATGGGCGCGAATGGATTTCGCCCATTCTAAAACCCTACATACCTGGGAAGGATGAATCTACCACCTCACTTATTTCCCAAGGAGAAATTGGAAGAATAATCCCTTAGAGAAGCTCTTGATCACCTCCTAAATTACATAAACTTGCATTCAAGGAAGGAACACACTTAGAATAGGTTTTCCCCTGCTAAAACCCACTAAAAAGAGATTAAAACGACGTAGTATAGGGCCTTAGGATGAAGAAGTGATAGAAGTGCCCTTACTGAATACGAAAAATATTGCCCACTGGACCAAACAACGGGCGAACCAACGGGCCTTTTGACGATACCACAAACTATGGTATCAACCCGTGCTAAGCAATGCCCCAATCCATATCTCACAATCAAAATACGGTCGTTCCTTCAGCCATTGTTTCCTTCTTCTAAAACTCTGCACTTCTATTCAATGAGCCTCATCACGACTCGTTGTAAGATACAACGGGTCGTGGTTCCCATCCGTCATTTCCCATTTGACATATGGGCTCTCTTACCACGACTCTAGACAACGAGCCATCCTTCATAACAGCGGGTCGTTGTGACGCCCGTTGTCTACACTGTCACCAGGCCTAGACTCTTATCATGAATGCTTACAATGGCTCGTGGTTACATACCACGAGTCATTCTTCCTCTCCTCGTGCAACTTTTTCCCAATTTCTGCAGGTTTGTGTTTTAGCTTCCCGGGTCTACTCCTAGGCACTTCTGGGGTAGTACAATATCTCCCCCTTAGAAATATTCATCCTCGAATGTAGGAAACAAGAAGCAAACAGAAACATACAATTTATCATAGCCATAAACTGATCATTTTAACCAAATTTTCACGGAATGGCTACCTGCAAATAAAACCACATAGTTGAACTAATGTCATACTTCACATACACATTAATACACATAAAAGAAACTTGTACACATGAACTGAATATGAAAATAGATAGAGTCATAGAGCAAAAATTGGTACCTCAAGTCGAAATTGAGCCGGTAGAGAACAAATGTAGGTATCATATCTGCTTTGGCTTCCCACGTAGCTCCCTCAACATGTTGATTTCTCCACAATACTTTAATTGAAGCTACTTCTTTGTTCCTTATCTTACGGACATGATGATCTAAGATTCTCACAGGAATTTCTTCATAGCTGAGGCTATCCTTTACACCAACACTGTCTACTAGGATTACCAAGGCTGGATCACTTAAACACTACTTCAAAAGTGACACATGAAAGATGGGGTGAACTGAATATAACTCCGATGGCATGTCCAACTCATATGCCACCTTACAAACTCTTCTCACAAATCGGTAGGGACCAACATAGTGGGGACTGAGTTTCCCTTTCTTTCCGAACCGTATGACTCCCTTCATGGGAGATACTTTTAGAAATACCCAATCCTCAACATCAAACTCCAGATCCCTTCTCCTCACATCAACATACAATTTTTGACGACTCTGAGCGGTTTTTAGCCCGTCCCTTATTAACTGGACCTTTACCATGGCCTCGTAAACCGAATCTGGTCCTATCATGGCTTCCTCGTCAACCTCAACCTAATAGATTGGCGATCTACACCTTTGCCCGTAAAGAGCCTCAAACAGTGCCATTTGGATACTAGGGTGATAAATATTATTAAAGGCAAACTCGATCAAGGGAAAATGATTATCCCAACTACCTTTGAAATCCATAACACATTCCCTCAACATATCCTCGAGTGTTTGAATGGTTCATTCTGTCTGGCTGTCCGTTTGCGGATGGAAGGCTGTACTGAGCTTAACTTGTGTCCCAAGTCCCTTTTGAAAAGAACGTTAGAATTGTGAGGTAAACTGAGTACCTCGATCTGAAATAATAGACATGGGCACTCCACGAAGTCTAACCTACTCCTGAATATACAACTTAGCATAATCATCCACTGAATCCGTGTTCTTGACCGGTAGAAAGTGTGCAGCCTTAGTTAACTTGTAGAACACCACCCAAAAGGAGTCATATTGTCGGCGAGTAAGGGGTAGACTGTAATGAAATCCATGTTAATTTCTTCCCACTTCCAAGTGGGGATGCTGATATCCTAAAGTACGCCTCCCAGCCTTTGATGTTTTACCTTCACTTGCTGACAGTTTGGTCACTTGGCTAAAAACTCCGCAATATACTTCTTCATACCATCCCACCAATAGATTTCCCGCAAGTCCCGATACATCTTTGTGGATCCTGGGTGAATGGAATATCTGATACCATGTGCCTTCTGCAATATTCGAACTCTCAAATCATCAACATCTAGGACACATAGATGACCTTGGTATCATAGCACACAATCTCCCCCTTGGGAGAAAACCTCCACCTTCTGACTCCGTAGCGCCTTATTCCGCTTCCTAAAAATTGGATACTCATCTTGCTTATACTTGACATAAACCACCAAGGAAGATTTTGCCCCATTCTGCACAACAACAACGCCATCGATCGAGTCAATCAATCTAAATCCCAACCTTGCATGTTGTTGAACTTCTCTCACCAACCCCTTCTTTCCCTCATCCACGTGGGAAACACTCTCCATAGAGAGCCTACTAAGTGCATCTGCAACCACAATAGCTTTGCCCGGGTGGTAGAGGACACTCATGTCGTAGTCCTTTAGTAGATCCAACCACCTCTGTTGCCGAAGATTTAAAACTTTCTATGTGAACACATATTGCAAGCTCTTGTGATCCGTAAATACATCCACATGGACCCCATAAATGTAGTGCCGCCATATCTTTAACGCAAACACCACCGCAGCCAACTCAAGATCATGGGTTGGGTAGTTCTTCTTATGGATTTTCAGCTGTCTAGAGGCATATGCTATAACTTTTCCACGCTGCATCAACACACATCCCAGTCTGACTCTTGAAGTGTCACAATATACAACAAATCTATCAATATCCTCGGGTAGAGTTAACACTAATGCTGAAGTGAGTCGGTTCTTCAACTCTTTAAAGCTTTTTTCACAAGCATCTAACCATTGGAAATTTACCTTTTTTCTGAGTCAACCTGGTCAATGGGGTTGCAATTGATGAAAAGCCCTCAACGAATCTTTTGTAGTAGCCTACTAAGCCCAATAAACTTTGAATTTCTGAAGGATTCACTGGTCTGGGCCAATTCTGCACCGCCTCGATCCTCTGGGAATCTACCCTTATGCCTTCGCTTGATACCACATGACCTAGAAATGCCACCGAGTCCAACAAAAATTCACACTTACTAAACTTTTCATATAGCTAACGATCCTTGAGGGTTTGTAGCACTATTCTTAAATGAGTGGCATGCTCCTTCTCGCTCCGGGAGTATATAAAAATGTCATCGATGAATACAATCATGAATATATCTAGATATTACTTGAACACCCTATTCATCAGATCCATAAAAACTGCAGGGGAATTTGTTAGTCCAAAAGACATAACAACAAATTTGTAATGACCATACCGAGTGCTAAAAGTGATCTTCGGGATTTCACTCTCCCGAACCCTGAGCTGGTGATACCTGGACCTGAGATCAATCTTGGAGAAACACTTGGCACCCGAAGTTGGTCAAAAAATCATTGATCTTAGGTAAGGGGTACTTGTTATTGACGTTAGCCTTGTTCAACTGCCAATAGTCAATACACATGAGAAAGGAACCGTCCTTATTTCGAACAAATAAAACTGGTGCACCCCATGGAGATTGGCTCATTCTCAAGAAGCCCTTATAAAAAAGATCCTTTAATTGATCCTTCAATTCCTTTAGCTCGGCTAGAGCCATCCTATAGGGAGGAATAGAGATACCTGCGTTCGGGTAAGAGATCAATTCTAAAGTCCATTTCCCTCTCAAGAGGCACAATTGGCAATTCATCAGGAAAAACATCCAGATATTCGCACACCATCAGAACTGATTGAATAGTCAGGGTCTCGGAATCCACATCCTTAACCCTAACTAGGTGATACACGCAACCCTTAGAAATCATCTTCCTAGCCTTAAGATAGGAAATAAATCGACCTGCAGGTACCTCCCAACTACCCTTCCACTCCAACACTGACTCATCTGGAAAACAAAACTCCACCGTACGGGTCCTAAAATTAATCGTAGCATAACATGAAAAAAACCAGTCTATGCCAATAATAACATCAAAGTCAGTCGTGGCTAACTCTACAAGGTCTGTGGAGGTAATCTTATGCAACATAGTGACCAGGCATTCTCTATATACTCTTCTAGCTATGATTGAATCACCAACAGGGTTCGAAATAAAAACACGCTTCTAACAAAGTCTTGGGACTAACTCCAAGGCTACTAGTAATGTAAGGAGTCACAAAAGACAAGGTAGCCCCAAATCTTGCAAGGCATAAACATCAATATGAAAGATATGTAACATACCGGTGACCACGTTTGGCAAAGTCTCCTTCTTCTGGCATGAGGCAAGGGTATAGAAATTGTTCTAGCACTGTCCGCCACGTACATTAGTGGATGCTCCCTGTGTAGTAGAAAGGGCTGGAGCTGCTGCTGTCCTTGTGGTCTATGCACGACCCCTATCATCACCTTTTCTAGCATATGGGAATGCTCGGCGCATGTAACCAAATGTACTACACCCATAACAAATATCTGAACTGCGCAAGCATTCCCCAGCATGACTCTTGCCGCATTTCAAGCAGGCCGAAGAGGTACACCGTAACTGGGTGCCCCTCTGATCCCTCGACCATGAAGCCCTTCCCCTCTGATCACTCTTGGGTCTGGATGGAACACTAGCTGATGATGGTGCTAGAGATAGTGATCTCTGCTGAAACTATGGACAGTAGCAACCATCGGACCTCTAATGTGAAAACCCACAGCTATCCGTCCGAGCCCTCTTTGCCTCCCTCTCCCTCGCATGAGCCACCTCCATCTACTGGGTGTACAACACTATGCGAGGAAAGTCCATATCCTGGTGAAGCATGCCAGTCTTGCAATCCTTGTCTAAATAACCAGCCACACCATGAATGAATCGGCTCACTCGCGCCCTCTGATCTATTACTAACTCTGGGGCGTACTTGGACAAACGAGCGAACTTGAGCGAATACTCCAGCACTATCATCTTTCCTTGCTTGAGGTTCAAAAACTCCACCGCTTTAAACTCCCTCATCTTCCAAGGGACGAACCTTTCGATAAAAGCCATGTGGAACTCATCCCAGCTGATAGGGCTCACTCCCGCTGTCCTACTGTCCTTCCATTGCTTGTACCAAATATGGGCGACCTCTTTTAGCTGATAAGATGCCAAGTCAACACACTCCCCATTTTTCACCCCCATAACCTGAGTGACATTCAAGATCCTTTCAATGAACTCGTGTGGATCCTCGTCCACCTTTGATCCTATAAAATAAGGAGGGTTCATCCTCATGAAGTCTCTAATCCGAGTTGCCATTGCATTTCCATTCTGTGGGACCTGCGCAACAGCCTACTAGCTGACCTGAGCGGTCAAGGCCTGCGCCACCATCTGAATAGCCGCCCAAAACTCAGTGTGGGCAGCTGGATCTTGTGCTTGGGGCTCCTGAAAGGGTGGGGCTTGCTAATGCACATGGTCATTGCCACCCCTGCGGCCTTCATCATTTCTATTCCTCCTTCCATTCATTCTTTTAGGAGCCATAATTCTGCAATCTCGAATCACACGAATTAGAAGGATTGACAGACTTTTCATCGCACGACATAATACATGAAAGAAGGGAAAATTTTCTAAATGTATTGTAGCCTCTTCGTCATAAGTGTGGCGCGCTTCACACCCATGAAAGAAACTCTACTTAACGCGTCTTTAAGACACCCTAGGACACTTCAAACCTATGGCTCGGATACCAAGTTTTTCACGACCTGAATGTATACCAGAATCGTAGACACAGGACAAGGGACCCCGAGAGACCCCAAGTCAACCCATGCCTCGTGCATATAGCTATTCTTATTTAAATAAGCGGAATACCAAACACTAAATGTAACAGAGACGTAACTATAGCATAACATCAGGAAATACTAGATGTACACATAAGCTGGTACTACATGTTGTCTGAAAGCCTCTACCGCATAGGATGGGTTGATGGGACAACATCCTCAACTAACCCGAATAGTTCGGAAGCACAAGATAACAAAAAAGTCTGTCAAACGTCTCCGAAACATGAGGAGTCACCAATAATCTGAGAGCGTGAGCTGAGATGGACTAAGGATGAGGATGAGCCTGAGATTCGGACCCTGTATCATAAAATGATACATCATAGAAAGTATGTGATCAGTATGTGGAATGTACCTAGTATGCAAGGTAAGTAAAATGGAAGTTAAAAGAAATATATACTCATAAATAAACATAGGAGAAGGACATCATGCTTGTACCATAAACTTCATAAGAAAGCATAAGGCTCAAGGCATTTCCAATAATTCATAAAACGTTCATAATAATAATCATAAGTAAACTTTATCAGAACATAACTTGAGCCAATAACATAAATCTAACAATGCATAAGACATGCGGGACAATGGGACGACTTGTCATAACCGACACCATCATGGTAGAGCCTTTCATGATACCCCAACTATCTCATTCAAGTGGGAAGAAGTGATGACCTTGGCATGCCAGGCGAGGGTTGTGCATTAGGCGTGATATAAAATTTGAGGGGATCATTATCAATACATCATATCATTAGAAACCTACGGTGGCACGTGGTTATAAGACACCGGCGTAGTTCTTTGAATGTCAGGCTGCTCGGTGCTAGACACGGCTCCCAAAAACATGCGTATAGGCTCATATGTAAATTCATCACATCATGCATTAAAATTCATTGACTAAAATATAACATTTATCATCATTGATCCACTTTAAAATATTCTTAGCCAAGAATCAAAGGCCCCTTTTATCGGCCAACATCATAAATCGATAAATCAAGTAATTCGTTCATAAATCGTAAATCATTCTTAAACATGTGGGCATTGCCCAATACTTTGACATATCAACTCTTTCAAAAATATGCTCATAAACATGGGTAACTTGAAATCATTCTTTTCCATCATCAATAGACTCAAAATATTTAATATTCATCACAAATCATAACTCTCATGAGCCTTCATCAATGGGAATTTTAGATTTAAAAAGCTTGAAACAAAAATTTCAAGAAAATAATATAAAACCTACCCATCATTCATAATTCAACAATTAAAACTCAATTAAATCAAACCCATAAAGAGAAATGACATGTTCGTGCATTTGGGTAAAACCCCATGGAATTGAATAGGAGCATTCATCGTTAAATTCGAGATTTAGGCATGGGCACGAAAGGATTTCACCAATTCTAAAACCCTACATACCTTGGAAGGATGAATCTACCACCTCACTAATTTCCCAAGGAGAAATTGGAAGAAGAATCCCTTAAAGAAGCTCTTGATCACCTCCTAAATTTCATAAACTTGCATGCATGGAAGGAACACACTTAGAATAGGTTTTCCCCTGCTAAAAACCCACTAAAACGAGCTTAAAATGACGTAGTATAGGGCCTTAGGATAATGAAATGACAAAAATTCCCTTACTCATTACGCAAAAAATTGCCGACCGGACCAAATAACAGACGAACCAATAGGCCATTGGATGATACCATGACCCATGGTATCAGCATGTGCTAAGCACCACCCCAATCAATATCTCGAAATCAAACCACGGTCATACATAATTGGTCTTCCTAAGTTTCAACAGGTCATTCCTTTAGCCATTGTTTCCTTCTTCTAAAACTCTACACTTCTATTCAACAAGCCTCACCACGACTCGTTGAAAGATACTATGGGTCGTTGTTCCCATCCGTCATTTCCCACTAGAGATATGGGCTCCCTTACCACGACTCTAGACAATGGGCCATCCTTCCTAACAACGGGTCATTGTGATGCCTGTTTTCTACACATTCACCGAGCCTAGCCTCTTACAACAACTGCTTACAACGACTCATGGTTACATATCATGAGTCATTGTTCCTCTCGTCCTGCAACTTTTCCCCAATTTCTGCAGGCTTGCATTTTAGCTTCCCGGGTCTATTCCTAGGCACTTCCGGGGTATTACACTAAGATTCTATTTGGATTGTGGTAGACAGGTTGACCAAGGCTGTACATTTTGTACCGATCAAAACTACGGATTCATCGGAGGATTACGCAAAGCTATATATCCGGGAGTTGGTTCGATTGCACAGATTTCCCTTGTCCATTATTTCAGACCGAGGTACTCAATTTACCTCTCAGTTTTAGCGGTCTTTCCAGAAAGGGCTTGGGACTCAGGTTAAGCTCAACACAACATTTCATCCGCAAATGGATGGTCAAGCGCAGCAGAAAACCCATACTCACATGGACATGTTGAGAGCATGAGTGATAGACTTCAAAGGAAATTGGGATGATCACTTGCCCCTGATTGAGTTTTCTTACAATAACAACTATCATTTCAGCATCTTGATGACACAGTTCGAGGCTCTTTATGGGCAGAGTTTTACATTGCCCTTCGGGTGGTTTGAGGTTGGTGAGGTGGCTATGATAGGACCAGATTCGGTTCATAAGGCTATGGTGAAAGTTCAGTTGATAAGGGACAGGCTAAAAACTACTTAGAGTCATCAAATCTCCTATGCAGACGTGAGAACAAGAGAATTAGAATTTGCAGTTGATGACTGGGTGTTTCTGAAGGTATCTCCCATGAAGAGAGTGATGCGGTTATGAAGGAAAGAAAAACTCAGTCCCTGCTATGTTGGTCCCTACAAGATCATGAGAAGAGTTGGTAAGGTAGCGTATGAGTTAGAGTTGCCCTCAGAGTTGTCTTCTGTGCATCTTGTGGTTCATGTATCGCTTTTGAAGAAATTTTTTGGGGACCCAACCATAGTAGTTCGGGTTGACAGCATTGGTGTAAAAGATAGCCATAGCTATGAGGAGGTTCTAGTGGAAATACTGGATCGACAGTTTCGAATTCTAAGGAACAATGAAGTAGCTTCGGTTAAAGTGTTATGGAGGAATCAGTATGTTGAAGTAGCCACGTGAGAGGCCAAAGTGGATATTATGGCTAGATACCCACATTTATTCTCTACCGACTCAATTGCAGCTTGAGGTATCAGTATTGACCTAAAGCTCCATTTAGTTTCATGTTCAGTTCATGCATTCAAGTTTCATTTATGTATTTGGATATATGTATTATTCGTTAATTCAGTTCATCTGTGTATTTTGAATCAGAGAAGTCATTCTATCAATTCTCGGTTTAAATGATCAGTATTTTATTATGACATTTGAATACCTATGATTTTCTTTGTGTTTTCCAACATTCGAGGATGAATGTTCCCATGGGGGAGATATTGTTATACCTCGGAAGCCCAAAGATCAAATCCAGGAGTTGAAATGGAGGAAAACTAGAATTTTGCACCAGATCACAGCATGGGTCGTTAGGTGACCCGTGAGGAGGGACACGAGTCGTGAAGTGACTCATGGTCAAGCAAGGAAGGGGGATGATTTGGGGAGACACACGGGCGTGACCACAAGTCGTGGTAAGGCCACACGACTCGTGGACTCACTCGTGGCCTGGATGGGAAGTTGGCAATGAAATGTTGGACAGTGGGAATCACGGGTAGTGACCACAAGTAATGGTCATCCACCGCAATTCATGGGGTCCCCTGATGGATTTTGGCAGTGAATTTAATGGTTTGAGGCCACAAGTCGTGGCATCTGGGGACGAGTTGTGCAGTCCTTCATGGGGATTGGAAGTCAGCAAAACCCTTCTATTTAAGTAAGGGTCTTTTCATAATTCCTATGCTCTAAGGTCCTAAACTACGTCGTTTTAGGCTGTGAAAGGTGGGTTTAAGAGCATAAAACTATCCTAAAGTCTTCATTCATGCATGCGAAAGAATGGAAGAGTGATAGAGAGGTGATCAAAGGGTGATTCAAGGTTTTCTCCAATTTTCTTTTGGGCATTCAACTGAGAGTAAGATTCAGCCTCCAACAGGTATATAGGGTCATGAATGGGTGGTGCCTTCCACACCCATGCCTAATCCTTCTCTACAAAGTATGAAACACTATGATGTATCTACGTGGTTTTCACCTAAATGCATGAATTATCTATTTCTATACATGGGTATGAGTTGATTATGATTCTATTATCGATTTATGAAGCATGGGCAACTTTTACAATGATTTCCATTAAAAATCATGTTTTCTAGCCTTATGAATTTTAAAGCCCATTGGTGAGATGTTCAATAAAAGTGAGATTTTTAATGACTAAGTGATGATGACGAGATATTATAAGGAAAAGGATGTTTAAAGCTACCAATATTATGATTGGTAGTTTTGATAAGAAAATAACATTTGTCTAGTATGATAAAGCTTTGGGAAAGGCCCACATATTGAGTATAAATGATGATTTTCCCAAATTGAGCTTACCACATTGTTTTGGAGCGAAGAATCCCAATTCTATGTTCTTAGCTTGTGGTATATTTTGACTTAAGTCTTTCTATTCATAGCATACCACATGGTTTTGGAGAAAAGGCTCCCCATTATGCTTACAGTTTGTGGTATGTCTTGAACTAAAAGCTTCTCATGTGCATGAATTCATATTTGAGATGTATATTATCATTGAGCTTCGTCAATATACGATGTTGAGCTTTGCTAGAAATGATGCAGAGCATATGAATGTTTTTGGGAATATGGTCTAGTACCAAGTAGGCTATGGGTCGATCACCCTATATCTCACAACTACACGCCAATGTAGGTTTATACTATTATATGATTTGGGACATCCCTTGTGAGCTTCCCTTGACTTAATAGGCCTTCTACTTGATATCGATATCATGGTAGCGTCCATAGTCCTGGAAAGGTTTTGGATGTTTCTGCCTACTTTAGTGAAATAGTCGGGACCACGTAAGCTCTTTCGTGGTATGTCGGTTAAAAGACGAGTCTCCCATTGTTCCTCATGATTTAAGATATGCATATTCATTACTTATGATATTTATGTAAATGCATTTTCTAACGAAGGTTTGACTTAATGTTCAACTATTACTTATAAATGTCAGAATTCAGCTTTGAGTCAACCGATTCAGTTATGATGTTACGAAGTTATGTTATGTTATGTTATGAGGAGATCATGATTTCATATAGAATGCATGCTAGCTCTACTCTCAGATTCTTATATTTATGCTTACATTATGCATTGTATTTAATTGATTTTATTTACTTTAGCAGTTTCACATACCTTGCATACTCGGTACATTCCACGTACTGACTGTATGTTTCATGATACAGGACCCGTCACTCAGCTTCAACCACACTCTTAGTCAGCCTGTAAGAGTTACTGCTGCCTTGTTGGTGAGTCCTCATCTTTCGAGTACTAGACTATTCAGCTTTTCTTTATGTAGTTCAGATTCAGCTTGTTGAGTTAGTTGGGGTCTTGTTCCATCAACTCGTCAGGTTCAGAGGCTATTCAGACATATGTATGTATTCAGCTTCAGATTTTATATTCTGATGTTACATTCAATTTAGACTTACGCTATGATTGTATTATTGATTATTTAGTTTCTTGATTGAGTTTAACGTATGCTTAGGCCATGGGATGACTTGAGCTCTCTCGGGACTCCTTGTCTCATGTTACTATCCGGGCCTCCATTTGAGTTATGACAGTAAGGCATAGAATTTTCTTTGGCGCTGGCTGCAACCTGTGCTAGTAGATGCCCCCTGTTGCGCTGGGCGTGTGGGTGGAGCTATTAAACTGGAAGCTTTGCCTCGACCCCCTTCATAGCCCTATCTAGATGTTGGGAAATCTCTGAGCATACGACAGGGCTTTTCGCACCCGAAGCAAGCACCTGTACCTACAAAGCACTGACCTATATGCCCCCGACCACACCTGCGGCAAGCTGGGATGCTGGAATCTGTGGGACTGCTGCTCTAACCCATAGAGCCTGATGCCCGCCCTCTCTGGTCATGTCTAGGTTTGGATGGCACACTCAACACTGAAGAAGTTGGGGCTGAAGATCTCTTGTGGGTCTACCATCGGTGCCCACCATCTAACCTTACTTGAGAGAATCTATAACTATCAGTCCTGGCCCTCTTGGCCTCTCTCTCCCTCATATGCACCACCTTCATCTGCTGGGAATACAAGACTATCCGAGGGAAATCCATATCCTGGTGGAGCATAGCAGTCCTACAATCCTTGTCTAAGTACCCCGCCACTCCATGAACGAACCTGCTCACTCACGCCCTCTGATCCACCACTAACTCTGGGGGCATACTTTGGCAAACGAGTGAACTCAAGGGCATATTCTTGCACGGTTATTTTGCCCTTCTTGAGTTTTACGAACTCAGTTGCCTTCAACTCCTCATCTAACGAGGGAAGAACCAATCTAGGAAAGGAAGATGGAACTCCTCCCAGGTGACAGGGCCTGCTCCGGCGGCCCTACTATCTTTCCACTGCCAAAACCAGATGTGTGCGACACCTTTTAACTGATACAAGGCCAACTTAGCACACTCGACTACATTCACTCCTATGACCTTGGTGACCTTCACAGTGTCATCAATGAACTCATGCGGGTCCTCATCACCTTTTGACCCAAGGAAATCTAGTAGGTTCATTCTCAAAAAATATATGACTCGAGTTGCTGCCGCATTTCCGTTTTGCGGGACATGTGCCATTTCCTATTGATTGACCTGAGCGGTCAAGGCCTACGCTATCATCTGAATAGCTGCCCTAAATTCAGCATGGGCAAACAGCTCCGTTGCATGGTGCTCCTTGACTGGTGGGGCTTGTTGCTGCCCGTCTCCATTGCCATCCTCATGGCCATTCCCATTTCCATTCCTCCTACCATTAACACTGCGTGGCGCCATGGTTCTACATTCACGAATAGCATGAGTTAGAAGGATAGGGAGGCATTTCACTGCACGACATAGATCATGAAAGAAGGGAATATTTCCTCAATGTCTCATAGCCTCTTCGTCATAAGTGTGGCACGCTTCACACCCATGAAGAAGACTCTACTCAAAGCGGCTCTCAAACACCCTACGACACTTCAATCCTATTGCTCTGATACCAAGTTTGTCACCACCCAAATGCAGGCCTGGATCGAGACACGGGACAAGGAACCCCGAGAGACTCCAAGTCGACCCATGGCATGAACATACATCTAACTAAATTATGAAAATGATTGATCAACATGATAAACTTAGTGGAAGTCTGAAATAAGCATAACATAAAAAATACACACGAATCAGAAGTTGATTACATTCTATGTCTTAAAAGCCTCTAATACTGATGAGTTGATGGGACAAGACCCCCAACTAACCCTTTAAGTCTGAAACGGAATACACAAAGAAAACTGATAGAGCCTGGTCCTCGAGAGATGAGGACTCACCAACAATTGTGGGATGCTAACTCTAAAAGGCTGGCTAAGGACGGGGCTGAGTCTGAGTACCGGGGCCTCTATCACAAAATGATACAACATAGAGTATGCAATCAGTACATGGAATGTATCGAGTATGCAAGGCAAGTAAAACCACTTAAATACGTAAAATCATTTAAAATGTGCACAAGATAAAACATAAACAAAATAAGAATCTGAGAGTAGGCTTGCATGCTATATTCTTAAAACATGATCTCAACATAACATAACATCATATATGAATCAATTGACCCAAAGATGAAATCTATTAATTATAATTAAAGCTGAACATTGGGTCAAAGCTACTTTAGGACATATGTAGATATATATATGTACATGAACGATAAATATGCATAACTGAAATCATGAGGAACAATGGGATTCTCATCATATAATCGGCATACCATGATAGAGCTTACATGATCCCAATTATCATATCAAGTGGGTAGAGCCATCCAAAGCCTTTCCAGGGGCTAAGGATGATACCATGATATCGATATCAAGCTCATGGCCAAATCGGGCAGGGGATAGCTCATAAAGGAGGTCCCAAGGTATATATATAAAAAACCTACGTTGGCCCGTAGTTCTGAGGCATAGGGTGAGAGACCCTTAGCCTACTCGGTTCTAGACATAACTCCCCAAAAAAACATGCATATTCTCTCCATCGTTATTTTTAACGAAGCTCACCATTGTCTATTGACGAAGCTCAGTAATCAAATACATCTCAAATCTGAAATGATATATGTGTATATATATGAGAAGGTTTAGCTCAAACAATACCACAAGCTAAAAATAAGTGAGCGTCTTCGCTCCAAAACCATGTGGTAAGCTCAATTCGGGAAACCATAAAACATACTTTAACATGTGGGCGTTGCCGAATACTTCAACATGCTTGAAAATACTCAATTTACTTGAAAACATGATTATAAACATGGGTAACTCGAAAACATGCTCTTCATCAAGAATATCTCATCATACTCGATCACTCACCATCAATCTCAACTTTAATGAATCTCTCATAAATAGGCATTTTAAATTTATAAAGCTTGAAACGTGATTTTAACGAAAACAACGTAAAACCTACCCATAATTCATTTTGAATAATAAAAACTTATTTAAATCATACTCATGTAGAAAATAAGAAATTTTATGCATTGGGTTAAAACCCCATGGAACAAAATAGGAATTTCATGATTTAAATAGTCAATGGGGTGGGTGTGAATTGATTCACCCATTCATAACCCTACATATCTGATGAAGGCTGATTCTTACACTTCTTTGATTTCCCAAGAGGAATTTGAGAAGTATTGGAAGGGCTTAAGCTTGATCTCCTCTCTAACTCCCTAAAATTTATACATGGGTTTAGAATAGGCTAAAATGACTTAACATGTCTTAATACACCCTGAAATGGATGAAAACGACGTAGTATAGGACCTAAGCACATAGGAATGATGAGAATACCCTTAATAACTTCGCAGTTAAAAACTGACTGCCAATCCCAATGAGTGACTGGACGAGTCGTTACCCCTGACTACAAGTCATCACCTGAGTCGTGAAGTCCACTACCATATTCCTCAGATCATTAACTACCTGCTACCAGAGAACCATTCCATGAATCGTGGTGACTTACCACAACTCGTGGGGACCTTCCGTAGTGTATACTTCCAGGTCCCCTTCATTTTCCTCAATCCCTTGCCCATGGATGACACAACGAGTCGTGGGGACTGACCACAACTCGTGCTCAGGTCCATAGGGACCTCAGATTTTGAAAATTAAACCCAAGCCTGGAACCTCACCATGAGTCAACTCACGAGTCGTAGTCTTCCCCACGGGTCATAGAACGACTCATTTTATGAACTGGTGCCAAATTTTCAGTTTTTTCTATTTCAACTCCTAGATATGATCTTTGGGCTTTGGGGTATTACAATTGATGTGAGGTTTGATGTTCTGAAAATTGGAGTCAAAGACATATAATTTAATACGTGGGGTCTTCTAACTCGTTATAGATTGGGAGATATGATTGTTCCATGTTAGACCATATATGAGACTTATTAAAATAATTTTCTCGTAATAAACCATGAACTCGACTTTTGTTTCCAAGCTCCATTTGGGTTAAAACTTCAATTGAATTCTTTAATCAACCCCATATATCAATTCAATGATTTAATTACCACATAGGAATTTCATTCTCCCAACACATTTAAATTTCAATAATTTTCCAAGGTGTAACAAATCCCCAATGTGTAAAATTAAGCAAAACAAGGGAAGAATGGGTGAAAGAACTCCCTAAACTAGTAAAGATGTATTCACGGGAATGTATGACGTGCAAGAGACAGACTTGCAAAGACTAAAATCATCAAGACACTTCCTCAAACCTGCTACACATGCATGCCTCAGGTCAGTCTATGAGGTCGCAAGTGCGACGCAAATGTGATCAAGAATTTATGCATTGGAAGCATCAATTAACTGTCCAAAGAAATGCATGAGACCTGGGTGCTGCAGGTTGGGACTTGCATTTTGCATGTTTTGTGCAAGTGCTGCCAAATTTGGAGCCCAAGTAGGAGCTCTCTAGTTGTCCACATGCACAACTCGTGCAAATCATAGGTCTTGACATGTAGACAAAGTGCGATGCGCATGTGACTTCGAATGATATCACTATTTTGTTGAGTTTCTAGTTGTGGAGTGCGCTGCACTAGCGTGCCACAAAAACCAACACACAGCTCGCCTGCATTCCGTACTTACCTTCTAGGATTCCCTGAGATAGCTATGCTGAGCTAGAATCTACCTAGAGTAAGAACAAAAACATGAGCAAGTGAAGTAAAAAAACAAAAATTAAAAACACTGGGGTTTCCTCCCAAAAAGCACTTGATTTAATGTTTCGACATGATGGAAATACCTCACTGCTATGACTAATCGATGTAAGTAATCCCGATTAACGTGACCTCTTCTGGAATACCCAAGTATTTCTTGACTCGTTGCCCATTCACCTTAAAATTCATACCATCTTCTCCTTCGAGATCAATGGACCCATTTAGAATGACTTGAGACACCTTGAACGGGCTAGGCCAATTGGAGTTCAACTTTCTCGGGAATAGGTGAAGCCTTGAGTTAAATAGAAACACCCAATCATCGAAGCAAACTCCTATTTCAACATCCTCTAATAACGAAAGTTCTTCATTCGAGCCTTATATGGGGAAGCATTCTCATAAGATCACATCCTGAACTTATCAACCTTATTATGATTCTCGACTCTTGCATAGGCAAATTTTCACCGATTGAGATTCAATCTTTTCAATCACCACATAGCCTTATGTTCAAGTTCTGTGGGTAAAGGAAAATTTTACCGAAGACTATTTGATAGGGAGACATGCTAATAGGTGTTTTGAGAGCAGTTTGGTAGGCCCAAAGCACATTATCTAACTTTCATGCCAAATTAGTTCTGTTGGAATTTACTGTCTTTGTTAGAAGCGATTTTATCTCCCGATTAGACACCTTCACTTTGCCACTCATTTGTGGATGATAAGGAGTGGCAACTTTATGTTTCACTCCATATTTGGTAAGCAATGCACTGAATAGCCGATTGCAAAAATGAGACCCCCCATCACAAATTGTGGCACGAGAGGTGCCAAACCTGAAGAAGATATGTTTCTTCAAGTATGTAGTCACACTTCTCCCATCATTTCCAGGAAATTCCATGTCCCCCACCCATCTATACACGTAGTATGGAACCACTAGAATATATATCTTCCCATAAAAACTCACCAAAGTGCCTTGAAATCAATTTCCCATATATTAAATAGTACGACTTCCAAGATAGGAGTTAAGGGATGTTCATGATGCATAGAGAGTCCACCAGAACGTTGGCATAGTCAGAATGCTTGACATGATCCTGTGTATCGTGGTAGATGGTAAGACAATAGAACCCACATTGTAGGACCTTGTAAGCTATTCACACACTACTATGTTGACCCCTAAGGGGAGAAGAATGGCATTCTTCTAGGATGGGCACCATTTCTACTTCAGGAACACATCATCAAATTATGCCATCAGAAAATAAATAGAAAAGGTAGGGCTCATCTCAAGAAAATTTATGGGCATCATGCAAGAACTCCTTCTTTTAGTGGAAATTTTAACCTTTGGGCATCACATCACTAGCCAAAAAGTTGGCAAAATCATCAAACCACAAAATTAGATAATGAGAGGAGACCAAAATATGTTCGTTGGGGAATGAATCATTTATGTCAAGGTCTCCAAAAGGCTTGCCTTCTTCCTCTAATCGGGAAAGGTGGTCAGCCACCTGATTTTCACACCCCTGATGATCCTTTACTTCAAAATCAAATTCTTGTAATAAGAGAACCCATTAGATGAGTCTGGGTTTAGTATTTTTTTCCATAAGGTATTAGAGTGCCACATGATTTGTATAAACCACAAAACCTTCATACCCAACATATTTGCTCGAAACTTCTCAAAAGCATATATAACCAATCGCAAGAAACTCTTGCTTTGTTACCATGTAGTTTGTTTGAGTGTCATCCAAGGATTTTCTAGTGTAGTATATCGGATGGAATATTTTGTCTTTCCTTTTCCAAAGCATAGCCCCTAAAGTAACACCACTAGCATAACACATTCATTTGAACTGTTTAGATCAATCAGATGCTATGATGACAGGAGCTGAAATGAGTTTCTCCTTCAAATAAATGAATGAATTCATACATGTTTCATCAAAATAAAATTTAGCCTCCTTCTCCAATAATCAAAATAATGGGAGAGCCATTTTTGCGAAGTCCTTGATGAACCGTCTATAAAAACCTGCTGATCTTAGAAACTTCTTGCCCCTTTAACAATTTTCGAGGGTGATAGCTTGGAGATAAATTTAATTTTTCCTTGATGTACCTCTATTCCTTTATCTGAAATTTTATGACCCAAAAAAATACCCTCTTTCACCATGAAATGACATTTCTCCCAATTTAGGGCCATATTTGTTTCTTCACATTGCCTCAGAACATCATTCAATTGAGGCAAACAATCCTCAAACGAATCTCCCACCACCTATAATTTATCCATGAAGACTTCCATGGTTTCTTCTACCATATCTAAAAACATAGACATTATACACCTTTGAAACGTGGTCGGGGCATTGAAAAAACCAAATGACATTCTTTTTGATGCAAATGGTCCGCAAGGACAAGTAAATGTCATTTTTTCTTGGTCTTCAGTGGGCAATTGAAATCTTATTGTACCCTAAATATATATCAAGAAAACAATAATACTTTTTCCCAACGAGTCGATTAGGAATTTGATCCATGAATGAAATAGGGAAATGATCTTACTTGGTCCATGAATTCTACTTTCGATAGTCCATGCATACCCTTCATTTGATCACCAGCCGCATGTCTATCACATTATATTTCTCATTTGAAAATATGGTTATTCCTCCTTTTTTAGGTACACACTGAACCGGTCCATCCCCATAGGCTATCGGGAACACAACCCCTGCGTCCAACTACTTGATGATCTCCTTTTTAACCACCTCTTGCATAGGTGGATCCAGCCATCTTTGATGCTCAATGGATGGGGTGCAATCCTCTTGAAGGATAATCTAATGGTTGCAAATACTCGAAGGTATACCAATTACTTGGACAAAAGTCTAGCCAAGTGCTCTAATATGCTTCTTTAAAACTGTTGGCAAGGCTTTCACTTACTTCTCTTCTAATTTAGCATAAATAAAAACCAAACAAGGTTTTATTTCCAACATGATATGCATAGCTCAAGTGAGCAGGTAGAGGTTTAAGTTCCACCACTAGAGGTTCAATGATTGATGGTTGTGACAGGGAGGTTTCAAAATTTTTAGATCAAGATCGAGCTTCTTTGGTTAGTAAGAGTAGGACCCTAATCATGTCAAAGTGTGACACACTTCTTCAAATCTTTCAATGTCCTCTCTATCATGATTCAAAAATACTGCTTCTAGTGGATCCTCGAAGAGCATTACCTCATAATATTGTTCCATACTCTCTTAATGCATATTCTCCATCCTTTGTGTAATGTTTTGCCACTCCAAGTTATGCTATCCCCTTAACACCAAACGCAATCAAGATTTATGGTATCCATTTCCAGAAGATGACCTTTCACATCCACACTTACACCTAGATCAATTTGGGATGCCAATTGATACATTCTTTCTTCAAGGTGCCTAATGGAGATGGTATGAGATTCCACAATTTGAGTGAGGGTTAATATATTATACTTCAACTCTTGGACTCACAAATTGGTTATGACCACTCTTTTCAAAACCCCTTCAAGAATGATTTCAATTTTTTATGTTATGGATTTGTCTCTCTCTATTTCCACCATCAACTATATGCTCATAGACCTGAAATTAACTACCATATACCTTTCTTCAAAGGCCTTGACTTACTTCTTGAGGATTAGGACAGGAGCACATACCGTGGTTAGCCACAACACACTCCATTTCATCATTGAGGAAATAAACATCATCGTCAAGTTTCTCCATTCTTCAATTGTCCCAATGGTATTCATACTCTATACCTTTCTATCTATCACCTCCTAGTGAGCATTTCAAGAAATTCCAATACTAGTTGCTATATTTCTATCTGATACTTCATCTTTCCTTTCCCGCTCTTAAAGCATGTTTGCGGAGGTAGCCCTTGGTACCCCATGCACCCCATGCATGACTTGTTTTAGCCACGTTCTCAAGCAAGACGTTAGAAAACTCAAAAGTTTGGTCCATTAAAGCACCCCTAGCTAGGTTTTTAATGATACTTTTGTTGCTAGAATCCAATGACTAATAGAAGTATTGAAGGAGCATGTCATCTGGAAGGCCATGTGTTGGGATTGTGAAACTTTCCTCCTTAATCTTATCCATACCTCATGGAGAAATACCCCAAATGCTTTCTCAAAACTAGTGATCTCATCATGCAATTGTAAGATCTAGCAGGGGGAAAAAATTGTCAAGAAAAGCATCAAGAAACTCATTCCCAAAAGGTATTACCCCTATGGGAAGTTCAACAAGCAAAATTGCGGCCTCTTCCGTGAAGGAAAAAGGGAATAGCCTCAACTGTATAGATTCTTGGCTAACATTTCCCATAGTAAAGGATTGATAAACATCCATAAACTTCTTTCTATGCCAATTAGCATCCTTGCTCAAAAGGCCTCCAAATAAACCCATTATTTATAGGAGATGAAGCATAGTGATATTGATAGTGATATAGAAGATGGAATTTCCTCCTATTGGAGGTAGGTGAATGGAACATCTCTCATAAAAATGGCACATCATGTCACCTATTAAAGTACCCATGCCAACAAATAATGTAAAAGAAAAATAGGATGCAATAGAAATGTGAATCAGCAAACCAACACATGGAACTCAATTACCAATCCCTGGAAACGACGCCATTTTTTATAACATCCAAAAACAACTCTCCAATTAAGTAGGTGTCTATGGTTATTTGAAAAATAAGTACCAATAAGAGTTAGGGTTGATTTTCCATAGAAATTGGAGGCTAGATTTACCAAGAGATGTAAATTAATTCACAAGACCAAGCGTCATGTCTAAACATATGGCCAAGTTAGGGGAAATGGTTTGAAAAAGTATCAAATGAAAATTTCAAATCAAAGAAAGGTGATACAGTTATTGTTAAGAAGATATGAAAGACTACGGGTGTGTATTTGATGGGGCATCATCTAGATAGGTATTAACTAAAAGCCTGTGAATAAGTTAGTGCATGGATAGCTTGGTTTTGGCTACACTCAAAGAATTTCAATCAAAAGAGTGAGTTTTATTTTGTTATTCTCAAATTCTAAAACAAAGATCTACCAAACAACCAAACATTTCTTGAGTGGGAATAGACTATTTTAAGATCTAGCCCTTAAATGGAGCTTGAATTGGGTATAGACTGTTTCTAGCACCAACTTATAGATCCAAAGCTCCAAATCCTCACTATTGAAGTATTACACAATGATCGTGGGCAGAATTGCATGCCCAAGTGATACTCTAATACTTCATTTCTACTTGTTTATCTACTTTTATGTGTGCATTCTCATGTGATTTTTATGTAAATTTGAATTTATACTAACCAACCTGATTAGTGTTGTTTTGCAGTCTAGAAGGAATTTTTGGAAGCTAATCAACAAGTTGGTGAAGTGTGGAAATGGACTCGGAAGCAAGAAGTGGAAATTGACAAGGAAGATTGGCCAAAATAGGGGCTTCGCGATGGCTCCGTGTCACGGAGGGGGTGCTCCGCGTTACCCTCCGTGACACGTTGAGGTGTTATTCGCGNATTGACAAGGAAGATTGGCCAAAATAGGGGCTTCGCGATGGCTCCGTGTCACGCTACCATCGCGGAGGCATTCTTCCCAGGAGGGAAATTTATGGAAAATTCCAGTGGAGGTGCGCATTACCTCCGTGGCACCGAGCTGATGCTCCACGATGCACTCCGTGCCACACTGAGGGTGATTATCCGAAACCTCAAGTTCTAGTGGAGGTGCGTGATGGAACCATTGCACGGAGGTGAGGCTCCGCTATACACGTCATGCCACGCTGAAGTGCATGTACCTGGGAGCTGAGTTCCAGTGGAGGTCTGCGACAGGGCCGTGGAACGAAGATGATTCTCCGCGATACACTCCGTGCCACGTTGCTTGTTATTGCGGGAAAAATTCTCACTAGTATAAATAGCACACTTAGGTTTTATTTTAAACATTATGAAATTTTTGGAGAAAGAACGTGGTTAGCAGGCAGTTGAGAGGAAGAATTTCTAGGGTTAATTCTCTAACTTTTTCTCTTTAATTTCAATTGCTTGTATGAATTCTACTTGTTTGAAGATATTTAATCCACAAATGAGTGGCAAATTCACCTCTTGCTGAGGTTAACGA